>JARVGW010000194.1:13139470-13157422 GCA_031762495.1 Anablepsoides rubrolineatus
AAGTTGTTGTTCATTTAGCAAACATAGACAAACTTGGAAAAAGCATTAATTTCTTCACAAAAATAAAGAATATCACAGAAATGAACAGGGGTATGAATAATTTTGAGGACAAGTGTATGTAAAAGAAGGATTTAAAAGCAGGATATGTCTCCTTTAACAAAAAGATTGACTGTTGTAGAATTATTTTCATGCAACTAAATCATCTAATTAGAAATTTTACTTAAAGGTCAGTTATACTGAGCAACATGGTGGCAAAGACTGACTGATTTTATATTGTATTGTACAGTTATGTTTTTCAGTTAAATAAATAAACATGTTATCTAACTTTTTTTGTCTAGAATTGAAACACATATTTTCAAAGTCCTTTCTTCCTTTAATGTGTTTACTTTTAGATGTTGTGGGCCTTTTTGGATCTGGTTTACGCTTTAGACAAAAAAAAAAGTGAGCTGAGAATAATGGAGCAACTAGTAAACCTATCTGTTCAGGGAGGGGAAGGAGCAACAACTATACCTTTTGTTGAAACCTGCATGATATCAGCTTTCTTCTCTGAACAACACCAGATTATACCTGTTTGTTCAGAATCCCTTAGAACAGTCATTCAACATGTTGAAAAAGTGTTCTGTCACACCCTACTTTATTCAATGGAGAAGATTATCAGGGTCACAGAACACGTGAAAGATGGATGGTTATGAGTTACATGTCTTTGAAGGGGATGACTGATTTATCTAAATGTTTAAACCAAATAAAAGCTAAACAAAACAACAAAATAACACAACAGCCAGCATCCTGCAGTGCTTTGAGACACATTTTGAAAATATATATTTAGTTGGCAACAAACTATTTTTATGATGTAATAATAATAAAGCTATTGTAGGGAATTAGAAATGCAAAGTGTATGAATCCACTCCTGAAAACACAAAACTACAAATCTAAAAAAAAAAACAAAAACAAAAAAACACTTTATAGTCTAGATTTTACATAACATAACTCTGAGAGGAAAACTTCCAAATAACTATTTTATTGTTCTTGAGAAAGAAGAGAAACGGTTTAAAATGTTTTTGTCCATTTATTTTGGACAAACACTAATGTGCTTTATGTCTAATACTTCACATGTCATTTATCAGTGCACTTAACAGGGTAAAAAGTTGCTTCAATGTATATTTGTAAGGTTTTTTTATACATACCATTTAAAATTAAAGTTTTTATTTTTACTAAAATGAAACATGGCAATATTCTTTTTTTTTTTACAAATGAATAAAAATCAGTAAAATCATTTATAGCTGTATTTTTACTAGTAGGTGAATTAGGTACTGTCACACATGATGGAGTTCCTGTGAAGTTTAATAATCCCAACGTGAACGTGTCCCTCTGCTTGTTGATATGCATACAGAGGAATGTCTTGCTTTCATAACTAATATGAAACATCATTTCCACTAATGAAGACAATATGGGTGGACTGGATTGATGCATCTGCTGCCCTCTTGTGGTCAGTGCGGAGAACTGCAACCCAGCCTGAGGGTTTTTTTTTTAATTCTTTATTCAGGCTCCGCGGCGACTTGTATAATGAATCTTATTTCATGCGTTCTTTTATGTAAGTAAATTTTAAATCAAGCAATAATATACTATTTAAGAATTTGATAAGATATTTATTAATTCTTTCACACAAGACTCCTGTTTTATGCCTTTGCCTCCAAATTTGCTGCAGATAGATTTGTGCAAGGAGAGCTGCACAAACACAGCTGATACATAACAGTGACAGCCAACTGAGACACCTGACAACCCTTATTGAATAAGAGTCACATACGTTTGTGTTTTTATTGGTACAAAAAGTATTAATATAGCTGATGTTGCTTCAAACTCATTTTTATGAAAGTTTGGTTCCTCTACCTCTGGTTGGACATATGTTGGGAAATTAAAATATTAAAACTCAGAAAAATAATTAAAAAGTAGCTTTATCAGCAAATGGACACTGTAATGGAGTTGAAAATGTTACTTTTTTAAATTTAGATAGCTTCATTTAAAAACAAACAGAACACAAAGAAGTTTAAACATATTTTTCTAACCTTTAATGAACGACTTCTTTAATAAATTTTGTCAAAAAGAAAAACGGCAGAGATAAAAATGACTTAGAAATTATTTTAGAAATGAAGACTAAAAGGAAATATTTGAGTATTTTAAAAAAGATCAGCGAAAGCCTGGACTTTAAATAATGCTAAATGAAATACACTTTATTTTTGTCCTTTTTAGTACATAACAAATATTTCTGAAACATAAGACTTCTCAAGCAATGATCTACCCAGAACAAACATATTTACAAACAGGAACTGAAACTGTGAATGTACAAAACACTTAGTGCGACCTGGTGGGGAAAATTGTAAGACCAATTATAATAAAATTAGAACAAACAAACAAATACAAAAGTTAACATGTAGGCAAAATGCAAGTAAGACAGTGAACAACAACATGCTTCCCAGGTCTAATAGAACATTTGCTGTTTTTGTGATGAACAGAATAAAACAACAACATAAAGATAAACTCAGTTTATGACACAACTAAAGGCAGTGTTTAAACCAACACAGCAGGAGTAGCTAGGAGTGGTGGGCTACCTCATCTCTTCTTCTGAGATGAAAATGCAAAAGTTACTGTCAACATTTTCTTGTAAAACAACAACAAAAATGACTGAAATGTGCATAAGGTGTTAAAGAGACAGGAAACTCTCTTACATGCTAAGATTACTTGGAAATAAAATAGTTGTGAGTAACAGTTTCATTTCTGACTTTAGTAAAGAAGACAATTAGAGGAGGGGTGGGGGCAGCACTACACAGTAGTGTTTTTTCCCCCTCATTCTTTTTTTTTTTTTACAATAATAAGTAAGATGTAGCTCCACGGCTCCTGGACTGGTATCTACTGTTGATGCAGGGGAACGGTCCCTCTGCATGCCATAAAACACCTCCCTGAGGAGTGACAGGGCATCAGCAGTTACAGTCCAACGGTTACCCACAGTGACCACCACTCCACCGCAGAAATAAGGTGAGACCACCAACATGATCTTAACTTCTGCAAACAGTCCATTTTACACCATTGTCTCAATCCTCTCAGCTGTTGTCTCGTTCTGTTCGGTCACTTTAAAGGCAACACATCCAAACACAGCAAAACAGGAAAATTAAAGGAATGTCTGCAAGGAAAAAGAATGATATAAAATAGCAGCCAAATATAAGCATAGCTTAATACATCTGAAGAAATGTTTAAAAAAAAAGTATTAATGGTTTTCCACATATATACAGAGTATAAAACAATACAAAATAAAATGTAAGGGCAGTGACGTGCTGAATTTACAGGCCAAAAAAAGGAACCATAAATAGAACGAAGAACACTTAGAAACTGAAGACCGAATTGGCAGTGAAAATAAAACTGGCAGTAAAGATCTTAGTGTCAAAATAAGAAGCTATAAAACTTAAGCATCGCACATAAAAACTTTTCTGCTGATTTTTTTAAAAAGATTAAATGCAAAATTAACAAATATTAAATGCCCTCTTATATTATAAATATACACTGTAGTCCAATGTTTTATTTGACTGAGACTTGCCCAAAGGGGCAGCTCAAATGAAGTGCTTCAGAGACACTCATCTACATTCTTGTTCATAATACTCATATAGAAAGAAATTATTTACCGTAGCTCAATCAAACATCCCTACTGCAGAGCAAATCTTGAAGTTAATTTGCTAAAACCACTTTATCATCTTGGCTGCTGTTTGCTATAAACAGAAAATAGACTAAAAGGCTGTTCAGATAGATAAAAACAATAAATAAAAATAAATGGATTCCCTTCAACATTTCACTTTTGTCTTATCTACTTTTATAACGTTTGTTAGTTTTCAGAAAGTGTCCCAAAGTCTTTGAAATTAAAGACTTGGTTTTCTTCATATACATTTTTTTTTATCATAAAAAACAAGTCTATCTGTGACAGAATTACTTCATTAAATTGTCTGCTGTTTTATCAGACAACATACATTTCCCTTTACTTTTTTTCTCTGCAACAATCACAAGCAGACGGTCCTCGTACTAAACATTGTCAATCTAAATCCAATAAATATTTTGGAAACTGACTGACATTAAAGACCCAGACAGGCCCAAAAGCAAGTCCATAGATTCTTTTACCCCGTGTCCTTTTTTAGGCAGGGATCGTAGAATGTTCATGCAAACACCTGCATCTTGCCATTGGCGTCTGGAATTTGAGTAATTTGGGTCTGGTTGGGGACAGCAACTGCTGGGCTGGGTGTGGAATCTGACCAATCAGAAACGCAGTGAGGAGAGGGACTGGACCAGTGCTCAGGAGACTCTGGAGAAGGGGTGAGATAGGGATGCTCACTGGGCAAGTTGTGGTAATGCTTGGGTGTGGCGTCTAGCGTTGAAGAAAAGCTGTGCTGGGAGGGAGGCGTTGGATAATCCTCATTCCCTGTGGCGCTTCCACTTGGCTGGGAGGGGAGAGCCTGAGTGGGCTGGACCGCTGACGTGGCTGCCTGGGTGGGCTGAGCGGGAGGCTTCAGCTGAGAGGTTTGCTGAGGCAGCTGCTGCTGGAAGAACGACGGCGGGGGCTGCGAGGTCTGAGGTGTCGGTGGAGTGGAAGTGCTCATGCGAGCAATGCTCTGCTGGTTGGTGATGCTGTGATTGAGGAGCTGCTGCTGCTGCTGCTGCTCAGCAATGGAAGGCAGCTTTACCGGACTGATGGCAGGCGTGGAGGTAACAGGTGTGGGCTGCAGCATGGGACTGCAGTAGAGCTGTTGGTGCATCAGCATGCTCTGCTGCTGCATGGCTGGACTCTGAGGATGCATGTTTGCTTGGCTGCTATGCACCATATTCACAACCTGCTGACCACACTGGGAGGAGGGTGGCAGGCGGCTGTGCCAGTCAAAGGGCACACTAACAGGACTGACCATTCCCATGTTGACTCCCAGCTGGCCAGAACTCAGCACGTAACCGTGACTGATGTCTGAAGCCATCGAGACGCGGCCTGGTAAAGACATTCCCCCAACTCCAAGGTCATTAATTTGGGCAAGCGACACTGCAAAGGGACCCCCTCCTTCCAGCATGCTGCTATGTACCATCGGGGTGCTTGGGACAGACATGGAGGAGTGGAAAATTGGTGACTGCATGGCCACAGGGGACGTGGGGTTGGTGATGTAGCCAGCATTGCTAGCTCCCCCATGGGGTGAGTCCAGTGAGTCAACTGGGGACAGCGTAACTGAGCTGTCCAGTAATGCACTCTGCATGTCCAGGCTGAGCTTCTTATTGCGAGCCTTTACTGATTCCTTCAGGCTAGCAGCATGCTGGCCTCCCAGGCCGGAACCCTTGGCTCCGGGCCGACGGCTCTTCTTGCCCTGTGGGGTGTTCTTCAGACTGGGGAGGAAGGCGGTGGGAGGGCACATGAGCGGTGACAGGGTGTGCCCCCCGGTGAGTTGATGTCCAGGCCCTCCGTGGCCCTGGGGGCTCCTTACTGTGTTGTACTCATCAAGAAGCTGCACAATGTCATGGTGCATACGCTCCTGAGCAATGTCTCTCGGCAACCGGTCCATGTGGTCGGTGATTTCTCGGTTTGCAAAGTGTGCGAGCAGCACCTTCACGGCCTCACAGCTGCCCTCGCGAGCTGCGAGGAACAGGGGGGTTTCCTCCTGCAAAAGCAAACAGAAAGTACAACCAAATCAACAAGCAGATAGAGATGGTGGTTAAACCCAAATTTAGAACATGGTTGAAGGAACGGAGTACTTCAGTCCAGAGTATAAGATTATGGAATAATCTGTAGGATGACATTAAAAATGCCAGATCAGTGAATGATAAAGGTAAATTTGTTGGATAAATATGTAAATGTATACTGTATGAATTGTTGCTCAAGGAATTAAACCTTTACTATTTTTCTTTTCTTTTTTTTAATTTTTGGAATCTGAAGATTATTTTGATTGAATTTTATTAATTGAGAAAAAGGGGCAGATATAATAGGATTTTTTCTTCTTCTACTCTCTTTCATTTAATTTATGATTTGTATTTTTTTGTTTGTTGAATTTATGTTGTTGATTTTTAAAGAAAATGAAAGATAAAAACTTAATTAACTAACTAACACAATCATATGTACCTACGTGAAGTCAGTGCTGTGGAAAAAATGTGGGGCATACCTTGAGATCTTGCATATCTTTGTTAGCTCCATTCTTCAGCAGGGCAATGGTGGCATCCACATTGTTAACCGCAGCAGCCCAGTGCAAAGCAGATTTACCTAGAAAGGACAGCACAGATCATTATACATATCAATTGATTTTGTGTGATTTGAAATTAGTTTTGCATCAAAAAAGCTGCAACTTGAGTGAAAATGACAAAACTTTTACCCAGTTCATCAACTGCATTAACATCTGCGTGACAAGTGATGAGTTCCTCGACCATGCCCTCGACTGCCAGCCGTGCAGCCAGGATCAGGGCAGTAGAGCCATCATACATACGGGAATCGAGATCAGTGGCACGATTTCGGATTAGAATCTAGAAAGGTGGAAAATTTTGAATTAAAAATACAGAAGACTGAATCCATCATTTGAGCAAAGAAACATACAATCTTGTTAAAAGTGATACTATAAAAAAAAGGATGCGTTAGAGCTCGATTACCTGGAAGACACCCTGTGCATCTGCAGCCACTGCGGCATGTAAAGGCGTGCGACCTGTGTTGTCCTGAGCGTTGGCATCCGCTCCAGCATCCAGCAGTCTCTTTGCAGCGTCGGCACGAGCGTAGCGAGCAGCCAAGTGGAGCGCCGTCTCACCAGTACGGTCTGTTTGGGCAGCAAGGGACGCGCCCTGGTAAATGAGGTCAGAGATGATGTTGGCCGAGCACTCTTCGTTCTCCTCCTCCTCTGCCACCTCAGGT
Organism: Anablepsoides rubrolineatus; assembly: GCA_031762495.1. Taxonomy (NCBI): domain Eukaryota; kingdom Metazoa; phylum Chordata; class Actinopteri; order Cyprinodontiformes; family Rivulidae; genus Anablepsoides; species Anablepsoides rubrolineatus. The sequence continues at coordinate 13,146,372 of JARVGW010000194.1, forward strand.
TCTAGACCTCCTCCGCAGAATGATGCCAGCATGAGTGGCGTAAAACCATCTGGGATGAAGCAGAGGGTCAGTTAATTACCGGATAAATGAGCGAGGCAATTTGTATTCATACAACTCGACTACCAACCTGGGCCTCGGACATTAACGTCCATGCAGTCGCTTTCAAATTCTCCTTGAGGAGGAGTGAGGGCCATTGTGGGCGGCACACGGATGTCAGCAGCTGCAAGGTGGTGCTGTGTCCACTGTCTGCAGTCCACTGCGTCTTCACCATCTGAGAGCATGCTTGGCTCCTCTACCTGAATTCATAAATAAATGTTCTAGTGTGAAATATCATGCTTTCAATTCAAATTACTGATGATGATAATTTATTTTAATGGTATAAACCTTAAGCCTTTTTGCTTCAGGGCAGTCCGAGTCTGTCCACTGTTCAGTACGATCTCCCAGAAGAGATTCCTCAACAGTTTTTGGCATGTGTCTGTTCATAGGTCAGAAGATGTAGCAATCCAAGTTAAAAAATGCATTAAAATTCTAAAGAAATTCCTGTTGCATGAGCAGTTCAGTCCCATCAATAAAAGCTGTGTTCACAAATAACTTACTTCATTCCAAGAGCATCTTGGCCCACAGGTTCTCTGCGGTTCTTGTTACTGCTGGGTTCTTTTTTGAGAAAGAAGCCTTCAGGGAACCAGAGAGTGCTGTGCTCCCGTTTTCTGCGAGAAATCAGCATGCCCATCAAAAAAATGACCAGAATTAAAAAGGAACCTATTCCTGCCAAAACCAGCTTGATCCACAGTTGTGGACCAGGAGGAGGGCCTGGACTGATTTTTTGACCTGTGTTGGAAGAAGAAAACTAATGAATACATATTTGTACCTTGTTTGTGCAATTGGATATTTTTTTAGGTTAAAGTTTATCCATTCACCCTTGACTTCTCGGAGCGGATATGGAAAGTTAAGCATATCTGTTGCAGACAGGGCTCCCAGGTACTCTGCAGCACTGTCAGCTGTAGGGAAACAGTCTTCTGGACCATGTGAACACAAACGATTGTCTATCTCCAGATAGACTTTGGAGCTACAAGAAAAGCAGAGAAGAAAGTTTTTTTTTAAATTTTGTAGTTTACAAGACAAACTAATGTTTTTGTAATGTCTGTCTAACTAACCCGACAACCTCCTGTTGAGGCTCTAGTTCTCTCTTGAGGCGTGCTTCTCGGCGGGTGTAAGGATGAATCATTTCATCTCCATTCTGGTCTCTCCTGAAGCGTACAGAAGTGCGCAAGATTGCACTTAATTTCTGCAAAAATGCTGTTTTTGTGCGAATGAGCTCATCTGGTGGCAAAAGCACTATCAAAACTAAGACGCCATCTGCAAGTTCTTCTGGAACCTTCCGTGCACAGTCCAAGCCATCCCACCCGCACTCTTCTGTGTTGCAGCCAGGGTCACACATCCCATCAGCAAAGTGATCGATGCAGTAGGTCTCATATATTGGACTGGAGACACAGACAGAAAGATCAGTTAACGGTTCTCCCATGTCGGTGTAAACAAGAAGAATCTCTTCTAAAAACAAAAAGGCAAACTTACTTGCAAACTTTCTCCTTGGTTCGGCAGTCAAAGTTGTCGTACAGACAGTCCGCGTTGTTACAGGACTCGTCGCACTGGCTGTTGTTGAAAACACGCCAACAGCGAGGGTCTGTACACTGAGCCCAGGGGTTCATTGCCAAAGAGCAGTCACCACCATCCCAACGACAAGGTAGTGTGTTACATTCCTTATCACAAACACCATCATTGGCTTTTCCATTACAGTCTGCCAGAGGGCACAAGGGCACCAGGAGCTCCAGCTTGCTTTGTTCACACCTCTTCCCTGTCCACCCACTTGAACACTGGCAGTGAAAGTACGGGAAGCTGGTCTCTTCAGTGCAAAACCCACCATTCCGGCATGGCTGGGAGGAACACCCTTCATTACTGCGATGCTGACACTGGGGCCCACCATAACCAGACAAACAGCTGCAGCGTGCGCCTCGTGTTGTAATGGCACAACTCCCTCCATTGTAGCAGGGCAACTCACGACAAGACATGCTTCTTTCACAATTTAGACCAGTATAGCCCTAAAAAAGAGGTATAATTTAGGCATATTATGAGTATTACATTCAAATACAGTCAAAATACTGTTATTTGAAAATTTAAAAAAATAAATTCAAATGAATGAAAACTTACAAGTTGACATGTACAGGTGTATCCTAGGGAAGAGCTGGTCACTGAACAAGCTCCTCCATTCTGACAAGGCTGAGACTCACAGACACTGAACCTGTTCTGACACCTTCGACCTAAAAGCAATGTTCATAAAAGTTCATAATAATAATTGTAATTATTAATATTATTTTGAACATGATACATAGCGAGAGGCCAAGATTAGAAATAGTCTAACCTGTAAATCCAGGTTTGCAGACGCACTGATAATCATTGGGCAATTGGATGCAGTCAAAACTGTTGGAGGGATTACAGGGATTGGAGTGACACTCGTTTATGTCTCCCTCACATCTTTCTCCTGTGAAACCAGGGGGGCAATTGCAGCGATAACCACCCACTCTGTCCACACAGGTTCCATTGTTTAGGCATTTTGGTGGAGCACCATGCAGCCTCGGCAATGGAGCGCAGTCATCTTCATTGATCTCACAGAGAACACCTTTAAAGAAAATTATCACCATTTTTACTTAGACAATATGACAAGAAAAAAAACTCTTCACTAATAAGCACAGATTTGTGTTTCATTTGTGTTTCCATACCCAATGTGCCAGGAGGACATGAGCAGATATAATGTCCCACCAGATCAATGCAAGTTCCTCCATTCTGGCATGGGTGAGACTGACACTCGTTGATCTCTATCTCACAGTTCTGTCCTGTGTAGCCTGGCATGCACTGTAATGACAAGGTTTTATTAATCACAAAATATTCAGATCTGAGTCAAAGCACTATATAAAACCTGACTTTGCAAAATTTAGACCACGTGTGTCAAACTCAGGGCCCACGGGTGACTCCAATGCCCCCAACCCCCAAAAAATATATAAATAAAATAAAATAAAATAAATTGTTCTTAATATGAAAATAGTTTTATGTCACTAGTAAACTTTAACGGTATGATTAAATACAACAAAATAAAAAAATAATTTAAAATATGAAAGATAATACTTGTCCAGAGCTGTTAGCTTTAAGTAGCAATTTAGTCAGATAGCCGAGTATTAATGTCTCAAAATAAGGTGCTTTAAAGCCAGTATTGACCATAAACTACATTATCTAATGCACGTCGATTATGAATGGGAGTTCCCAGTTGAAAAGTGGGAGATTTCCGAATTCAACATGGCGGTTATTCACCACAATTCATCAGTGAGTAAAACTCTCTTACTTTTACCTTTAATAGTATTTCTGTATAATTTATTTCACATTTAGTCAGTTGTACACAAAGTACTTTTCAGTGTTTATAAAAGATCTTGTTAAAACGCTGTTTCTATGCAGGAAGTACCACATAGAGCTCAGTTGTTTTTTAGCAGTGCTCAGCCATAGCAATGAGACAATGAACGTGATGTTTCTAGTTCTGTCCAAGTTAAACATGACGTTAATTACAACTGGCCCTTTAAAGGGCCAATATAACGCTGATGTATCGCTCAATGAAAATGAGTTTGACACCCCTGATTTATACCATGAAAGGTAAAACTGTTTGACTCACATCACACTGGTAGCCTCCGACATATGACCTGCAGGTGGCGCCATTGCGACAAGGTTTGTCTTCACATTGGTCCACTTGATCTTCACAATAGCTTCCAGTATAGTCAACAGGACATTTGCAAAAGTGGGTATTTCCAGTGTTGACACAATGACCACCGTGGTGACACAGTTTGTCTGTTTGCATCCCTAATGTGAAAGATGTTGATGAAAAATTCAAATTCATTCACTCAATATATACATTCAAAGAAAGTTAACTGAAAATTAAAAAAATCAATAAATAAATACCTTGCTGGCGAGCAGCTATCTCACACGAGACCCTTGGAACGTCACAATACCGACCAGACCAAGCAGGAGAGCATTCACAGGTAAAAGAAGAATCCTTTTGGCGACAGCGCCCTCCATTTTGGCATGGAGAAGAGCGTCTGCACAAATCAACTGGTGTCTAGAGTGGTCAAGGGGCAGATAATTTATTTTAGAAATGATCTGCTAACAAAATTTACCTTTCAGGACTCTAATTTTTTACAAGTATTTTCAAGTATCTCTAATTGTTTTGTACCTGGCATCGATTGCCGGTATAGCCTTTAGGGCATGAGCAGCGGAAGGACTCCAGGGCATCCTGACAAACGCCCCCGTTGAGACAAGGCTGGGAGTTACACTCATTGATTTCATATTGGCAGTGGGACCCAGTGAAGCCTGAGCGACATGTACAAGAATAGCCGTTGATTTTATCCGTGCATGACCCTCCATTGAAGCAGGAGCTGGAACAAAAAGGAAAGAAAACATATTAAATACATTACATTTCAAAAATGAATTTAGAAGACATTTCAACCTGGAAAATTCATTTTTTAATGATGATAGCACAAATAAATTGACACAGATGATAGGTTTGGCGCTCGGACCCCAGCCGAGGATGAGAGCGCAGAGACTGAAAAGCTCGTATGAGCTTTAATTTAAGGGGTAGTAGGAGTTTTCCCCCCTGGGGTCCGGACACTGGTGGTGGTGATGATGATGATGATGATGAGAGAAAGGAAGGCACTTGATGGCTAGCAGATTGAGGATGGAGGAGGGGGGGTGGCTGGTTGACATTCAGCTAGCGAGCGGCTGGAGTTGTTGGAGAGGGCACTTTTATCCTTTGACTGCTGGACACTGATTGGGTGAGCTTGGCATGAATGAAACAGCTGAATGACCCAGGTGAGTGTAATTAGTCTTCCAGGGTTGAATTTTCGTCACAAACTCCATTTAAAACAGGTACAGTAAAAGTCAAGATAACTACACAACTTAAACACACACAAACCTCTCAGTGCAATCAGGGATGTTGATTTCACAGTGGATGCCAGTGAAGCCAGGTGGACAGGTGCAAGTGTAAGAGTTAACATAGTCAGTACAGGTGCCTCCGTTTTTGCAGGGGGAACTCTGGCATTCGTTGATCTCCTGAGCACAGCGGGGGCCTGTAAACCCTGGCAAGCAGCTACAGTGGAATGAGTTCACTCCATCGGTGCAAGACCCTCCACTTAGGCAGGGATCTGGCATCACAAGGGCAAAAAAAAACATTTTCATCAAATACAGTAAACATACTGATATTTGATTCACAGGTACAGATAGGCTTAATAATACTTCATGCAACATTTAAACAGCAACTCACTTGGAATACAGTCATTGGTGTCTGTTTCACAGGTTAGCCCAGTGAACCCTGCTCTGCAAGAGCACTTGAAGCCTCCAAGTGTGTTAGTACAGGTCCCCCGGTTTTTGCAGGGGTTCAACAAGCACTCATTCAAATCTATGTTACACAGCTGACCTAAAAATAAAAATAAAATGTGATCTGTAAGCTTTCAAGCAGATATTTTGACAATAAATGGGAAGGTCGTAAAATGACAAAGGGGAAAATTTCCTAACCTTGCCACCCTGGCTGACAGTTACATTGATAGCCCAGATAGTCCGGGGTGTGGGTGCAGACTGCATGATTGGCACAAGGGTTGGGGGAGCAAGGTGTGAGGACCTCAGAACAAGTGGGTCCACTATATGGAAGCTCACACAGGCAGGTAAAACTTGCCACTCCATCCACACAAGTGCCCTTGTTCAGACAAGGGCTAGACGCACATTCATTGATGTTCACCTGGCAGAGGCTCCCTGTAAACAGAACAAAAAAAAGAATAACAATTAAGTCAGAACTATTATGAACTTTTGAAAAACGGCAAACAGATTTAATTTTGTTCTGCACCACTAGGTGGAGGCAGATAGCTGTTAGTTTACCAGCCGCTCACCTTTGAAGCCTTGGCGACACTTGCAGATGAAACCATTGAGCTGGTCGATGCATGTCCCAGCATTCTGGCAAGGACTTGGCAAGCAGTCGTTCCTGTCCAGGTCACAGTTCTTCCCTACCCATCCAGGTTCACAGTCACAGCGGTAACTGTTAACACAGGCATAGAATGAATGATTGAAAAATGGTTGTTTTTAACCCCTTAACAGTTGACTCTTAAAAAAACTTAAAAGGGTGTCATGCTAAAGGTAAGAACTAGAGGAAGTCATCTGACATCTTTGTTAAAAAAATAAATAAATAGCCCCTGCAAACGTAGCATCTGCAAACGTCCGGAAACTTTTAAAGGCAGAAACTGCACCGTTTTTGCCCATCGGTGGTACAAAGACTGTTACAGGCGAGTAAGTAAGAGGGTTAGAAACAACTTTAGGTTTAACTCGCAGTATTTTCCTAATGCATAAGAAGAATTATCTCAGCGTAAAAGGTTTAGTTAAAATATTAAGTTTATTCTTAAGTTTGTTCTTGATAACTGATTAAGATACGGAACTAAAGTTTAGGAACTTTACCTCATTTTACAAGAACATGCAAGATAACTTGGGTTGACTTCTTGAGTTGCTAAACAGAATGCTACTATGTAGCATATTCTCTAGCTTGTGTCACTGTACAAGCTGCTTATATATAGTACAAAATAAAACCTTTAAAATTAACCTTGTGCCTACACTGTGGTTTGGGGAAATGAAGCTATTCTTACCCATTGATGTCATCTCTGCAGGAGCCATGGAAACAAGGGCTGCTGCCACACTCATCCACCTGAGAGTAACAGTAAGGGGGCTTGAAACCTTCAGGACACTGGCAGTGAAATCCATTCTCTTCATCAACACATGTTCCCCCATTTCTACAGGGGCTAGACGCACACTCGTCTATTTCCACATTACATTTGGGACCTGGCATGAGAGATTTCACGCAAAGTGTCAGTATTTTTAGTACAAACTCCGTTTTTCCATCTGAAATTTAATATTTTCAGTTTCAGAGAGCTTTACCCGTAAAGCCAGGTTTGCAAACACAGTCATAGCGGTTGATGCCATCTTTGCAGATGCCATAATCACACGGGTTACTGGCACAATCATCAAAGTTAATCTCGCAGTTTGTGCCTGGGTTGGAAAAGAGACATTAATCTTCTATAATTACACAGCATTTCAAGTTAGTTTTTATTGATTTACAGAATAAAATGAGTTGTGTTCAAGGTTTTTTCTCCTACCTGAAGTTCCATGCTGGCAGTGACAGATGTACCTGTTGACCTGGTCCAAACACTTGCCCCCATTCTGACAGGGGTTACTGTGGCACTCATTCAGCTGATTCTCACAGCGATAGCCTGTGTATCCTGGATAACAGTTACACGTGTAGCTAGCAATGCCATCTATGCAAGTACCATGGTGGCATGGGTCAGGCTGACAGTTGTTGATGTTACTCTCGCAGAGCCTCCCTTCATAACCTATAAAAATTAAATAAAAGCACATGTTAACCTGTGACTTTAAGACTATCCTAAGTTGTTTTGTTATAAATTGTCAATTACAATGAACATTCTCATTCTGTTTCATTTTTCAGAAAGGTTTCCTCAGATTTGGACTCTGACCACTGTGGTTTCTATGTCAGTGATGTATGTTTGTATAGCATGTAACTGTTGGTTTGTGCGGTACGTGTCTTGAGAAATGTTAAGTTGGGCATAGCAATAAAAACAGGCCCTACACAGGCCTCCCAGTCTTGCTTTTGTTCTTAGTGGTGAAGGGAACAATGGGTAGCGCCACGTTTTAACAGGGCCACTTCACTCTGCAGAAGGGGCCCGCAAACACAACGAATACCAAGCAGCTGGCCACTGAAACAATATAGCAAGCTCCTCTGTAGGCATGGATGCAAACAAACAGTAAATATCAGTAAAGCTTTTGATCACAGTTTTTGACCAGCTAACATGCCACTGTGTCTGGCTGTCTTTTCAAACATGAACTTAACGTAAAGAATTTAAGTTAAAACCAACATTAGGTGATAAACAGGCTTTATTTAGAGATGAACAGATGTCGGGGTGATGACCAAGACTCTTTTCTTAACAACTGCTGGTACTCAGTGACCCTGTGATCCTGAGAGCCAGTGAGGGAAAGAGGGGGATTAGGGCCCTCAACTTGGTCTGCATGGGCAACAGACACCCAAAGAAATAGTTCAACCCCAAACCATTGACTACTTAGCAAGGACCAGATAAGTGCTTGAGGATCATCTGCTCCCATGTCTGGAGGGGCATATTGAGTAGTGTAGTGGCTAACAACTATCCACTGACAACGATTATATATAGAAGCCCTTACCTTCAGCACAGCGGCATTCAAACCCATTGGGCCGATCGTAGCATTTTGCTCCATTCTGGCAAGGCGTGCTAGCACACTCATCTATGTCGATTTGACACATGGTGCCAGTAAAGCCTGGGACATGCAAACACAGAGGTTAGGGGTCAGACAGACAGTCCAGTGAAAGGGTCCATGCTTAGGTCAGAGGGCAGTTGTTAGAGGCCTTTCGTTAGATTAGCAATGTCTGACTGAGGTAGAATTTGAGAGACTGGTTAAAGCCATGACATCTTGGCATTGTAACCAGTGCTGACTGTCACAGATTAATTATCTTTTAGAAGATAAGATATTCTGACAAGAAATTATTTACATGTTTTTCTTAAAAGTGTATGAAAAAAAAAGTTAATTTATTGAATATTTTGTGGGTGGAAAATGACCACTGTTATTTTTCACCACCAACTATAATAACAATGACAAAAAAAATTTACTTTGAAAAGTTGAAGTAACAGACTGGGCTTAGAATGAGTGGGCACAGAGCCCAGGAAGATGTGAATTGGTGCATTGATAGCACACTGCTCTGTTGAATAACAGTTTCAAAATGGTTTCTGTGTTTGGTGCTTGGGCTGCTAAAGAGGTGTTTAGAAAAGATGGTGGGATTGTTTTTTTTTTCCTCCTTTCTTTTTGGGACCCCCACTCCGCCTCCTCCTCCTATACTGCCTGTATCAGCTCCACCGGCTCAATAGCTAGATGGGGGGTGGAGGGGTACGTCTGTCCCAGATGTAAATTGCGGACCTGGAAAAGAATCTCATTAGCAGAACTGCTGTCCCCCTCACCACCACCACCACCACCAGGGCAGAATGAGGGAGACTGCTGTCCCTTCCACATTCCACAGATAAGGGAAGCAGGGGTCACAATAGTGCCTTTGTTCAGGCAGGAGGATAGGCAGCCTTTAGGCCTTGCCTTTTTATACGAGTGTTGGCTCGAAAAACTAGAAACCAGAAGTGGTGAAGCTGACATTAGCTCCTCGGGTTTTAGGAACATTTAAATTCTGTCTCTCTAGTTTTACCAAACCTTTATTCATTAGGTGTTTTTAACAAGCAGCAAAGATTTCACCACAGATAACAATTAGTATAATTCAATGAAGTATACCTGGCTGACAGGTGCATGTGAAGCCATTGACCATGTCCCGACAGATGCCATCATTCACACATGGGTTGCTTTCACAGTCATCTATGTCAATCTCACAGAAAGTCCCCATGTAGCCTGGAAGATGGAAATTCAGACATGAATAACTCAGTTCTTACCAGTTGTGGTTAATTAAATTATGCTCAGATTATGTAAGGGTAACTCAGTTCAAGAATGCATGGCGGGAATGCTGGCCTGAACAAGAAAAGGAGGCTGTGGGAAATGTTTATGCATGTGAATTTTGGACACAGGTCTCTGCTGAGCCATAAAATGGAATAAAAGATCCCAAGAGCATCCTCGTATTCCCACTCCACTGACCTGGAATCACCACACCCTACTGTCTATGGAACATTGCACCTCCCTGAGTCAGTGTCCCATTCAGCAGATACATGTTATACATTCTGCATTGGTAAACTATAGAGGGCTCCTTCCTTTAGATGAAGCTGAATGTGAATGAGAGTGTTGCCCCTGCAGAGAGGCTAGCGTGGAATCAGAAATAATCAGCAGCTCCACGTGAGCTTTGCCAGGCTGACTGATGATGAGGACGGTGATGAGGAAGGTCCTGTCTCTGGAAATGAAGTGGGGTGGGGGGAGGGCTCTGGGAAAAAGCCTCTTTCCCTCACTGTGTCTATGAGGGGTGCAAAGTGGAGCACAGAGGGGCCCTATTGTTCCACTCCATTCCCACCACTCTACCTCTCATTAGTATTCACAGCACACTCCACCCCCTAACTGCTCGGCCTCTCTCACATCCAGGCCTATAGACCCAACTCCCAGCTCTAATTTGTATAGCACCCAAAACCCCGGGGTACATGTAGGACTGTGTGTGTGTTTGTTTTTATCACTGAGCATTCAAAAACTATAACTTAATACAAACTAATACCCAATTGGTTGTACAGAGAAATGCAGAGACCTGTTGCTGTGCTCACACTTTAAAAGTGAATATGTCACAAAACAGATCTGCTTGGTAGAACTTCAGTTTCTTTAGAAGGTCAAGTTCAAATCGATTGTTTCACTCTATTGAAAAAGAAGATCCGATGAGTTTTGCATCACTTTATTGTCAAATCTAAAACAGTAGTTTAGTTAAAATAATGAGATGTTTCAGATTCACTTTGCAGATAGTTTTTTGGTTTTGTTCGATTTTGGCAGAAAAAAAACCATCTAAAAGTATTTATCTGAAAATCAAAGGTTTGATTAATTACATCAAGAATTTTTTACACAGTCTGAATGAATTTTTCAAAATTTTCTTGAAAATGGTGTGACGGCCCTGCTGCTGGATAATTGCAGCCAGCTGTGCCTTGTTGTGGTGTGTGTGTGTTAACTGTGCTTCCTTTTAAGGTCCAAAGAGGGCGTGGCCTGTGCAGGTATAAGCGCGCACCTGGAGCATTGTCGTCAGCGTCAGCTGAGATCAGAGCTGGGAGCTCAGCTTGGAGTTCGGGTCGGAAGAGCTCGTCAGCTCGGAGCAGGGTTCTGTTCAGCTCGCAAGCGGACAGCAGGCAGAGAGAGAGAGGTCATCGGCAGGAGAGCGGTGACCAGTGGCAAACGATGGCGACTGTTACATCAGCGTGTGGACATCC
>JARVGW010000194.1:13157522-13208000 GCA_031762495.1 Anablepsoides rubrolineatus
TTTCAAGGTTTAAAATGGTAACTTGTGTCACTTTCATTCATTATGTTATGGCTTTTAACGAGCCGGGTCGTAACAATGGTAAAAATCAGTTTTAAAAAAGGACAGGAACAAAGGAGCTCTTTAATAAGTCTGAATACCTGGCATGCAGATGCAGGTGAACTCTCCAATACGGTCCAAGCAAGTTGCATCATTCTGGCAGGGCATTGAAAGGCATTCATTGATGTCAATCTCACAGCGTGGTCCAGCATAACCCCGACCACACTGACACTGGAAAGAGCCTTCTGTATTCACACATTTCCCAAAATGCTCACATGGGTTTGCACCTGTTGGTAAAAGCAGCGGAACAGTCTATGAAATGCACTTAATGTAATATGTGGTAGAAAGTACATGACTACAGCGTAAAAAAATGTTAGGGAAGAAAAACTGATGTCTCACCAATTGAACATTCATCCATGTCCTGATTGCAGGCACCTCCCACAAAACCAGCAGGACAGGTACAAATGGCGCGGCCATTAAGAGGGTTGGTGTCACATACTGCACCCTCGTTGCATGGATTACTCACACATGCATCATCAAGGTGACACAGTAGACCTGTGCAAATAATATATATACAGAATATTTACTTCACTTAATTACATTTTAGAGACACAAAAAGACAACCATTTACAAAGTGACATACCTGTTTTCCCAACTGGGCACTCGCAAAAAAAGGATGCTACACGGTCGTGGCAGGTGGCGCCATTGAAGCAAATAGCGGTTGCACAGTCATCAATGTTCTCACTGCAGTCATCTCCAGTCCAGCCATTAACACAAACACAAGTATGGCCCCCAATGGTGTTGAAGCAAGTACCACCATTGTGGCAGGCATTGGGTTGCATGAGACACTCATTGACATCTTCAGCACAGTATTGTCCTTCAATGATAAAGTGACATATTGGTTCATATACACTAACAATGTAATAAACAATACTGTCAAATTTTATTTTACAAGCTGTACCTGTCCATTCAGGTGGACATTGGCAGTTGTAGGTATTGACTCCATCTACACATATTCCTCCATTCATGCACTTGTGACCTGGACAGTCATCCACATTATTCTCACAGTTGTGTCCCTCAAACCCTGAAACAGATTCAGGGAGAAAAGGTTACAATACACAGATAAGGCAGCACCCAACAGTTGTGAATTTTAATAAACATTCCTTGTCTCTTTTACAGAATACTAAACATTTCTTCCCCTACACTCGAGTCACGTTTCCCACACTGGAGAAAGTGTGGGGTAACGTGGGCAGTAAAAGAGTTCAAAAGGTGTCTGACTGTTTACGTCTTTGTTTGACTTTTCCCACACAATGCCAGCAATGGAAGTGATTCCTGCCTGCTCCAGAGGTCTGCACTCCCCTCAATGTTTGCTTGTTTTATAATCTCTCACAGTTTCAATGACTTCCTCTCTGGCAGGGGACATTTCCTGTCAGGTCCCCAGTGGGAAAGTAGAAGGCTAATAAAGTAAATTCCTTCTGTGGCGAACAGAGCAGAGTGGAGAAGAGAACAGACATGCTGCCTCTTCAACTCTCCCACCACCTCATATCCCATCAGAAGCTATTAATAGCAGACAGGAAGTTGACCTGAGACACAGAACTAAATACCAGCAACAGTACTACCATCTACGTCATCACGCTGGGAAAATCTGTTTGACTTTAGCACCCTGCAGAGGGCCTGGGAAAACCATGAGAAATAAATACAGACTGCGTATGGGTTCTACATAGAGACAGCTGTTGTACCTGCTAGACAAGCACACTCATAGGAATGGTCACTTGTCTGGCGACAGGTCCCTCCATTAAGGCACTGAGATGGGGCACAGGGTAAGGTGGACACCTCACATGTACGTCCACTGTATCCTTGCTGGCACTGGCACTGGAAAGACCCATGAGTGTTAATGCAGAGGCCACCATTGAGACACGAGCCAGGCTTGCGGCACTCGTCAATGTCATTGCGGCAGTTTTTTCCCTGATAGCCAGGTGGACACGAGCAGTTGTAGTGGTTATTCCAATTGGCACAGCGAGCCCCATTGGCACAGGGACTTGTGGCACATGCATCGATGAGGGAGCAGTCTTGGCCTGAAAGTGGATGACATGCACTCAGTCAAAAACTCTTAGCTTCGCTTTCTAAAGACTAAAGTTTTCCTAAGAAACACACTCACCTCTGAACCCTCTCTGGCACACACATGTGTACTGTGGGAGACCATTAACCACCTGGCTCCTGCACGCTGCTCCATTCAGACATGGTGATCGATGACAGGGATCCAGGTGCTGACAGAGGGGACCAATAAATCCAGGGCGACATCTACCCAAATCGCATACATTCACACACACACACACACAGACGCACGTTAAGTATGTAGCTCACAAATCACAAAAAGGTCACAAGCTGACAAACAAAATCTTCAAAACAAAGGTAAACATTAAAAATTGCAGCCCAATATTCATCATGCTATAGCTTTGGTAATCAGGTCCCAATGACACCTTGGCAAAACCTAATTTCTGACTCATACAGTCAGCAATCCCTTTGGGCTTCAGAATGACTTTACATTTAGCTCATGAGTGCACACCATGCCATACATTATGACTACATAGACCCACATCAAACATTTAAAAATGGAAGGAGGCCACTTTATGTGCTTTATTGGCTTCATAAATAAGACGCTGCTGTTTCCAGATGGAAGAGCTAATTTTCATCATGCCAGCTAACATTTCTTCCACTCTTAGCTTTTTTTTTTTCATCTCAGGTTTTTTTTTTCCACATTAAAAAAAAGAAAAAGATAAAGACAAACACACCCAGAGACAGCAGTCTGGAAACGTAACACATGTCAACAAATGCTGACATGAGGAGAAACAAGGATTATACACACTATGATTGGAATACAAGAAACAGCTGCAGCATTTGAATGAAATCATCTCTCCCTTCCTGTGGCGGTATCGTGATGCAACTACATCATATTTTATCAAACAGCTTGGCTATACTTAAGGTCTGTCAGATGTGTTTTAGTCGTTGCTCCTATGTGAAACAATTGGAACATATATGTTATCTACTTTATGGTTGTTTAAACTTGTTGCATTACGAAACAGTCGTCATTTTACATATGCAGTTACACTGACCACCGGGTTTTGATCAATGTCAAAACATGCTGACACATATTATGTGCAAGCGAAATCCCTGTAGACACGGGAGGACTGAAACTGGTTCCATGCTTTTAATTAGCTAAGTTTGACAGGGCAGTTGTGTGGATTATTTGTAAGCCTGACCTCAACATGCTGTAGTAAGAAGCTGAAAAACATTTAAACCGGGTTCTCTATGGCGCCCTGCAATGCTCCTATGGGAGTTCAAAAAAGCTTGTGAAGCTGGTAACTCTACACCCTCCGTGGAGCCTTTGGCCAGTGACAAACCCCCTCTTCAAACAGACCGTTTGATGCTGGTTGTAGGGCAGTGACAGCTGGGTTCTGGCCTGTGTTTGAATTTCTTTATTTAAAAAAAGGAATCAACAAAAGGTAATTTTCTGTTATTTTTAGTAGAGGAACCATGCTAGTTTTTTTTTGTTTATTTTTTGATACAAGCATTCCTGATGAGAAAATGCACAAATACGCCAAAATATTTCTTGTATGCCAACAGGCTAAAGCTATTCACATCTTAGCTCATGAAGATACACTCAAGGTCAGCAGCAAAGCACTGATTAATTGGTGGGATGTTAAAGTGAAGCTGCTCTCGACCGCTATGATGAGAGAAAGAGTCTGCACAGATACAGCCTCGCTATCTTTTAAATCCCCTCTGAACGCCAGCTTGGCTTTCCCCTGAACTACTCCCTCCTCTCACACGCTGAGAGGTCATATGTCAGAGGTCCCCTGTCTGATTGTGATGATAATGTCAGTCAGGCTGCAGAGTGTAGCGTGGTGCTATGTAGGAGAAAACATCTTTTAGAAGGTGCAACTGGTGGCGACAAAGAGATGAGAGTGGCCTGGTCCAGCAGGAATGTCATGTCATATTTCCTGTAATCCTCAGTCCTTTGTTCTAAAAACACACTGCTCACTCCTTGTGCACAATTCACGTTGCCCTAGCAACCATACAGACGAACAAGCAAGGCTGACACCCAACCAGTCCTCGTCGTCTCCCCCACCCTTGGTCCCCATAACTATTTGTCATGGCTTGGCTGGGTTTATTTAGAGGCAAATTAACTATGTCTGGAATCCAGGGTGTCACTAAAAATGAAACACCAATGTGGCACAAAGAAGTCTTTGAAAGTACCAAAGAAGAAAGTTGCCTAAAGAGCTGAAAAATACAACACAATCTGTTCAATTCTTATGGAACCTCATGGTATTGTGGGCAATTTAAAATTCATAAAAAACAAACAGTTACAATCTTAACTCTTTGTTCTTCTTAACAGACTATTATGAGTCTCTGTAGATAAATTAAACAACTGAACAACTTAATCCAGGAATCTTTCTGGATGCAAATAAATATAATATTAATCTAAAAGTGTTGGAATGGAATGTGTTTGACGATGATCAAGTGCATGACTGCTGCTGCATTAGTGGACATGAGTGCATGATTGTGTCTGTAATAAAATTGTATTTTTCCTCCCTGACAACAGTACAATGAACCAAGCAGCCAAAATACACATTCTTTTGTCTAGACCTCAATGCCAACACGCTACTCCCATAACACACAAATCAGACTGATAGCAGTGCAGAGAAAGTGAAAGACATGTAACTTTCTCCTAGTTTATTTTTCATTCTGCTATGAAAAGTCTCACTTTAACCTTGTGGATTCTTCTGCTTATGGGAAAGACAGGGTAGGATTTGAGCCTTTGCCTGCGGTTTACTCTATTCGTGCCAGATTTGAACGGCAGGTGCAGGCTGCTATTGTGCAACGGGCCTTTTAGTCATACCCGGCTGCGACTGCCGACATCTGACCTTTGAGGAAGAGCTTGCAGCAGATGAGAAGGAGGTCTCCGAGTTCAGCACAGAGATGGGCAGAGTGGGGAATCGCTCTCTATGTCACAACACATGTGAGGGCTTTTGCCAGCTGCAATCCTGCCATCTGTCCACATCTGTCAGCGCACCTCTGGGTGTCTGGCATTTAACTCTCCTGCCAGACTTTAAGCCAAAACAACTGTGCTGTTTTGCCCATGAGACTGACCCATTAACAAACACATTCTTGCACATATGAGGCACTGACATATCTTTCGAGAATTGGTCATTCTTCACAAGCACATGCATGAGCAAATATACAGTCTCAAGGCACATTTTCAGGGAAGTTAAACAAAAGCACCACAGCAAAAAAAAAAAAAAAAAAGCAAAACCATGCAACAATCACTACACACTCAAACACAACAGAAGAAACTTACAACCACCTTCAGCCTTTGAGGAACAGTTGTAGTATCATGAATTCTTACAAGAGAAGACCCACTGAAGAATTTAAAGAAGAAAAAAAATATTCTAAACACAGTTTTCTGGTTTAAAACACATGTAACACATTTGCAATGTTGTATTTGTTTTTCTGTATCAAACACAAGCATCTTTCACCTAATTTGCTTTGATTTATATGAGTACATTTTGTCACCTATGCTCCTGTAATACAATCCTAATTTTCCTGCTTTCTGGTTCACTTGAGCAGAGTAACCTGAGCTCATCCTCTTCTACACAATAGTAGCTATTCTGCCAGAGGTCAGAAGGTGGTTCACCTTGAACAAAGAGGCCATAATCTCTGACATGGTTCATACATACAGTCATGCTAGAAACAAGTAAAAAGAAGCATCCTTATCTGCCAAAGTAGTTGTATGTCAATATGAGAGCATGAGTAGTAACAAAACAAGTGTTTTGATGTTGCAGACTTGTTTTGTACTTCAAATTTCTAGAAAAAAGTAACTTTTAAAAACTCGCATTTTCCTAACGCATCTGTTTTTTTCATTCCCCCTTTTCCACAAACAAGCAGCAAATAGCTTCTCTCTTCTTTATTAGAGTCTGTACAGACACCACACTGCCAACAAGGGCCCATCCGTGCCCCTCCCTCCAGCAGTCTCCTCTGCTTGGCTCTTCTCAGCTTGGCTCTCCCTTCTCCTGCAAAGAGCCAGATTGGGGGTTGGGATTGTTTTGTGGCCCAAATAAAAGAACTAAAGTAGTCAGAACCCCTTTGTATAAAAGTGTTGGGGGGTGGGTGGGTGATGGGGGGGGAAGCAGTGACCCAAACAGCTAGTTTTTAAAGGCCTAGGCTGTAGCCTGGCAACAGTAACCCATGGTGAGACAAAGCCGGAGTGAGGAAGAAAAAGTGGGGGTGATAAGAGACAGGGCTTCATGAGGACAGTTGGGGAACTTTAGAGAACGAGTTCCCCTTCACAAGGTAGTTCTGAGTGGCACAAATGAGCCAATGCAGCCTGGTACAGTTATATTCAAACCATGTGGTGGTGGATTTCATGGTTTAATGGACTAGGCATATTAAAACAGAGGTATTTTCATCAACAACAACAAAAAAGATCCCCTGAAACCATTGTGAACATCTCACAGACATGAAACAAATGTGACTATGAAACATTTTAATGTAGTCCTGACAAGTAACTGATAAAAATACAGTAGAAAAAGCATGATGTGAATCCAAAACTCAAAGGAAAAATCAGGCATTTTTATGGACTTCAAACATCCACTTCGCAAAAAAAAAAAAAGAAATTTGAATTGTGTTGCAGAGCACTCAGCAATACTGCTATGAAAATGACACATGCTCAAATTTTCATTACTTTGTTATTTATACCTAACAGGCGACCTTTCACAAGTTTCTATTTAGTGTCAGTTTGGAAGAAAAGGCTACACCATCAGATTTTTCAAATAGCTATGTGTTTGCCCATAACCACATTGCAGGAATCCTAGAGTCGGGGTCCTTTAATGCATTCTCAACTAAACTCAGCCACAAAACCCCACCCAACCACCTAAACCAAACCAGATTTCTGAAAAACTTGGAAACTTGAAAGACCCAATGTAAAACCCAAACATGAAGCTTTTGTGTTCTTTTAGTTAAAAAAAAAGTAAATTACTGTCCTCTGCCGACATGTGTTGCTATTCACTAAACAACAAGTATTTTCTTCACCAGGAGTAAGGAGTAAATAGACACATGCAGACATCTGATAAGACACACTCCACACTTAACGCTGTTGACAGAAACTGTCACACTGACTGACTAAGACCAGCACAGACGCTACACACTTCTAGTTTTAAAAGAATGAGGATTTTTATGGGGCACTGGCAAAAGGTTCTTTATGATAAGCAAAAGAAAACAGCCAGAGAATGTTTACTATTTTAAGTGCTGTCAACCATAGACATACTGGTGTTTGAAAAAAAAAGGATGTATGCCAGCTTTTTTAAACTCTAAAAAATTACATTTTAAGAATGTTGTTTTTGTTTCCTCACATGTATTTAGTTCTAAAACAAAAGAAGCTGAAATATGAAAAAAAGTCTGCCTGAGTACAGTAAAATTGTTTATATTAAGGTTGCTTATTTGAACAGTGAAAGCCTTTTCTTCAATCATTTAATGACAGACCCATCCCTAAAGGGAGGGAGAGACTGGGAAAACTTTACTGGCGGACTTCAGTGTTTCCAATCAGACCTGCTTAAACGTCTCGACAGCGAGAGGATAAAACTTCAAAGCTCGACTTATCCCTACATAAGCGTGCAGTTCAGACATACACAGGATGTTCCTTTACCAACTCCCAGTAATGGAAAAAGTGACATTATTTAGGGATGAATGTGACAGTTAAAAACCTCATTACAAAGGTTTTTAACTTAATATTTCTAAATGTATTTTCAAAGCAATGACAAGATTATTTTTTTATGAAACTTAGCCATATAGCCATGGCGAAAGGACATAAAGCAAAGATGAGAGAATGATGGAGCTTGAAGACCTTCATACACCAAGTAAGCTGCTTAAACTTCTGAGCTAAGACAGGATGTGTGTAGCAGGGAGGTCAGAAGGCACCACTATCATTGACAGGGCCTGGGAACCACAGCTCCCAATCTCCAAACATGACCCACAGAGAAAAAGAGACAACAAAGCCAAATCTTCAACCAATTTGTCTGTTTGCACTCATCTCCTGACAAATATACTGTCATTTGAATCTGCTCAGTCGTCAGTGCATCAGTTTTCTTGGGTAATGGCACGATAATAGATCCATCTGCCTGACAGGACATCATGAGTGATGTGAGCTTTATGTTGGGTCACAACATTGCAGAGTAACTAATTGGAAATCAAACAAGTTAACTGAAACATCAAATTTTCAATGAGTCATGGCTAACAGTATTAAAGGCATTCCTGAAGGGGCAAACAGGGCAAATGGTTGGGGTATAGGGACAATAACCTGAAAGAACCAGAGGGAGAAGAGGAATCTTACTTACTAAGCATTCCTTTCTAATCCACCATAAAGATGCCAGAGAAAACACTAGCCCTGAGGTGCCGTGAACTAAGCTAACAATCTAATCTGTCTCTTTGCTATGGTCTTTCAGTAAATACATGCCTTGTCATGGGGATATTTTTTTCTAATTATAAAGTGACATTTTTATTTTTAACCTTCATGTACTAAAACAATACACCCACAAAGAGTCTACAGTTCCCATCTGAAGCATGTGTAACCCATTCTGAGAAAAACAACAACACCTAAATAATGAAACAAAGAATACTAGGTGCTCACCTAAAGTACTTGCACTTGTATCATCTCTTTATTTTTTAAACATTAAACAGAGTAAAGTAGTTACAGAGGTTTAAGCAACAGAAACAAGCCTCCCCACTGGGTGGACAGCCTGCTCCTTCTCAAAAGTAAAGATGTCCTCTTTCATCATGTTTTAGGAGGACAAGAGTTGCTACGGGGTCACGACAAAACACCCAAAATTTATTTGTTAAGTCTGCTACTGAGGCCAAGGGCAACAAATTCATAATATTCAGAAGACCACTGAATGCAAGGGTCTCCGGCAGCAGAGATGATCCACATTCATTTCCACTCAGCTTAGCAGATCTGAAGGGAAAGAGCTGGTTGTAATCTGTGATCTGCCACTGAGCTGAAACGGAAGATGATTCTTGAGAATTAAGACAACATGCAATGAGAGAAAAAAACTGCATCTTGGTGCTGCTGCTCAGTGAGAGAGGCAACATGTGCTACAGAGGCTGTGGGCTACCAGCTTCATTCCTCTACAAGCTTGTCTCTCACAGTATGGGGGCGACTGACTGCTCAATGGCAACACCTGGCCCTACGCTTTCTCTTTGTAAAGATCTGACTTCACTGGATTACCATCACAACATCCACCAGCTGTCCTATACGCAGTGCCCCCCGCACACTAACCCCCCCCCCCCCCTCTGTCCAACTCAGCCTCTTTCTACCCTTTCCCTACCCCCAGCCGTCCAATTTCTCCAGCTGGTTCCTCTCTGAGTGACACCCTCTCAATCTGCCTAATTATTACTCCTCCAGCAAGGCAGCAGTGGCCCTCTTCATACACTACATTCTCAGGGGAGCTGAGGGCCAAAGGCTCTTAAGTTGGACTTCCTCACAGCTCACCTTGAAGGCCACACTCCTGGTGACATGATCTGCCATTCACTGTCAAGTTCAACATTGTAAGATACCGCAAGATCACAGTGAATGCTTAAAAAAAGTGTCAGGAAATTACACTAATCATTACAGAAGTGTTTGGAATATATGATGTGCCAAGCAGGGGTTATTCAACCAACTTTACAGTAGCACAATAATTGAAGGTCAGTTTGTTTTTTCCTCACAAGCCCAGCTATAAAACATTTAAAACTGTAAAATGCCCTTAGTTTACTGGGAAATGATCATCAGAAGCTGTGGGTTGAACCAACATTTAGGACTGTACCAATCACTTTAAAAGAAGGTGCTTTACAGCCACAGTTAACTTTGTGTAAAACTCATCAATTGTCAACAACAGAATGGTCACCCCATTGTTTATAATGGGGCTTTAACTGCCACAAGTCCATTCTGTAACCATTTCTCCAAATGTCTTCAGAAATTAAACAGGTGCTGATGTTCAAGACTTGAAGAAAACAAATTATATAAAGAGGAAGCTTTCAAAGAGACACATAATGAAAATAACAAAATGTGTTCCATTTATTATGTTTTTTTTCCTAATAAGATATGGGATACTTTGGTATTTGGGACAGTGACAATAGCACCTGCTATTTACTCAGTATTTCTGATATGAAGGAAGCAATTTCCTGTAACAGAAATAAACAACTTGACAGGTTTAGAATGATCACTTTTTTTCTCTAAAAAACAAGGTTAGAACAGTAGCATTTGGCTTAATTTCCACTGGTTTTCCAATTTTTTTGGAAATGGCAAAGCATGGATCTGTATCTGCTTTATGTTTCATTCCCCTCTGTGTTGCCCTCCTTTTGCTCTGGCCTTTCTTCTCAACTTCTCTGCACACTGTGCTGTGGTGCCAGGTTACAGCCAGGTATCTGGGGGAAGAATGGATCTTTTTTTGCTGTTTTGGATCTCCCATTTCTGTAGGCTCCCATGGGAAGGGGTGTGGCTCTACCACTCATAGTACTGGTCTGACCACTCTCATGTGTCCACGCTGCTTGGGGACTCGTATTGTGACATTTATTTTCCACTTTCATTAGAAACGCTTTACTTTTAAACTCATGCCATTTTTTAAATTTTCTATAGCACAGACCAATGATCATAAACGCACGTTTAATTTCTGTAACACATGTAAGTACTTGGTCACAGCAAGGTGGACTAACAGAACAAAAGAGACAAGAGAAACGTAATGTTGCCTTTGATGCCATGGTACTAAATTGTGAGATTTAAAAGACTATTCTAAACAATAAGAGTTTCTTTGTTAAGTTTTTAAACAACCTTTAGTAAGAGGATGTCATTTCATTTAAGGTCGTAAAACAAAGGCAGTTACTTCTAAATTGGATGGTAGGTTCTGTGTAAAATGATGTATTTAGAAAAAAAAATTATACATTGACTGAATGACACTCAATTGTCTTGACTAAAGCTAATGATTAAAAATAGGACAGTTAGTGGTTACCTGCTTCACATGCGGTCAAGTTACACATTGCCTAGCCTGTAATGGTTACAACTGGCAATAAAAAAATAAATCTTAACCAACTTTACACAAAATTCAAACTGACATACACGTGTAGGCTACCTGCCTGGGACAAGTGATTTTAAATTGTTGGTAAAACATTGACCCACCTTCAACCCAGTGAACTAAAAGCTCTCACCAATAAAATAATACATTTTCTGTTCTGGAAGGAAGCAAAGACTTCTGTCTGTAGTTCTTTCATCTGAAACACTCAAGCACGTTTCCTAAACTACAGGGTTTTTAAATGGAGCAGATGACCCCCCCCCCCCAAGGCATCTTAACTATTGTAACAGTCTCCCACACAACCCCCTCATCAATTAGAAAAACAAAAGCCTCAAGATCCAAGAGTTCACCAAAACAAGGGAAATTCATGAAAAAGTTTATTCAATCTTAAAGAAATGAGCAAAAGGTTTAACACACAATTAAAATGATCAGAGATGTGTTGTAAAGAGATGATTCAAGTAAAATAAATAAATAAATAAATAAAAGCACCCTTTATGATTTATGTTTGACTAAGCCCTTTAACAGGTGCAAGAAATGAGCGAGGCAGCAAAACATGTTGAGGCTTGGTGATGCTCATCAGCAGGCCTAATCAATTTGATACCTTTCAACACTAAAACCAACATGTGGCAGTTATAAACACACAACAGAATACAATGACTGCACAGGAAACACTGTTGATGATTTCAAGGAGAGGAATCATTTTAATCAGTTCACCTCAGTGCATCTTTTACCGAATGTAGTAGTGTTATGATTTTACTTACATGCATCGAGAGGGTGAATCTATGCATGTCCCTCCATTTTCACAAGGTCTGTTCTTATCCACACAGTGAAACCCTGTGGAAATGCAGGAAATTTGTTAGGAAACCATAAAACGTTTTATAACGTAACCAAACCTTATAAAAAGGGAAACTCTTTCTGGTAATAAAACCTGACTAAATAATGTAAATGATAAAGAAATGAAACAAGGAGTTCCATCAATTCTGCAAAGTATCCTCCTGCCAACAAAGAGTCACAAATCTCACTGATAGTGAAACATAAACAGCAGGAGAGACACTCCTGCTGAGTTTATGAAGCTGAAGTTGTGTTTGCTGTTTACTGTGTTCAATGCAGATAAACCTTTGTGTTTTATTGGTTAAAATACAAACTTATATTTCTGATCACAGACAATAACTCTCCTAATAACAATTTTTCGTCATATATACTAGATCAGATAATTAGAACTTGAACAATTTGAAGAAAATAAGTGTTTAAATGTTGTTTTTAAACTCCACTCTTTATATTAAGGGTTTACTAGAAGAGAAAGCTAATATTTTTATTAACAAAATAAAGGATAGCCAGGATTTAATTCTCCATTAGTGAGAACATCAGTGTGTGAAACTTTCTCACATGATGAGAACCTGATTATCTGCTCCAACCTGCTATTCTCTGTAAGGGATTTAATCACTTTGAGGGGCTTTGAGAAAGTTGCCCGCTTAATAACAAATTGAGTTAATAAATAATATACAAAATATGCGAATTAAAGTATTTTATTGATTCGTTTTGTTTGTAAGATATAGCTTCAGCTCATTTAACAGCCTGATCATCTTCATGTGGACCGGTCCGGACCGGGAGGGTCATCTGTCCCAACATGTCCAGACAACCTGTGGATCTACAAACACGCACGTGCTGTGATTTATAATTCAACAAGTGAACTTACCTTCACCAGCATGCAAATATAATAAAAAGGAGAAAATAATCCATTGGGCATTCCCTTCCATTTCTGTGGAAAAGTTTCCAGCGTTTAAAAGCAGATTTGTCTTTTTTCAGAAGAAATACATCCTTTGTTCAGAGTTCACAGAAAATTGTAATCTCCAAATCTGCTGGGATTGTTTTTCCTGAAGTTCCCGTCCCGTTAATATCCTCCGCAGCTCGGCCGCTGCTGCTGTGATTCTCCTCTCGCCTCCTAAACTTTTGAAAAAAAAAAAAGTTTTCCTTCTCGATGAGTCTGGTTTCACTCCGCCTCCTCTTCCTCAACCCATTCACACACACCAGCGCGCGCGCACACATTGACATGCGTGTGCGTACATGCATATGCAATTCTGTTATTCAAATAAATGTCATTATTATGTGTCATAAATCAACTAAATAAATGCACGATAGATTTTTTTATTTAAAAACTTAAGCATTTGTTTTAGACTGACATAATTTTGTGACAATTTTACTCAAACATTAAACATAAAAATATGAATAGTTTTATGTGCTATTGTCAGGTCAACTCAAGTTATATGTTGGGGATGACTCAGCAACTACATCAAACTTTAGTTCAATATTACTTCAATATTAGTTTGACATAAAAAACAGATGGGAAAACAGTTTTTATCAGCTCACAGAACATGATCTTTTTTATGCAACAATCTTTTTTTAAAATGTGCCTACCTCATTCTTGTGTGTGTATATTTTTTTTCTTCTGTTTTTAGGTTTTTAGCCAATCCAATTCACGTTGACTCCAAAAGTCATTTTGCTGTAGATGTTCACTCAATGATTAGCCTACTCTAGTTCCATTAAAATCCATCCAGTGGTTCATGAAATGTTTTTCTAACAGACCAACAGGGTTGACTCCAAGTGAAGTTGTGAGATTTTTAGTAAAGGTCTTGTGCAATCAGTAGCATTATGTGTTGTGAATGATAATCAGCTACAACCACACCAAATTTTAGCATATTTTGTATTAACATAATTTTTGTAATGCTGACTGAATAATGGTCATTTTTTTGTGATTTTAAGGTTAATTGGATGTGGCAGCCATGAGTTTGCCTTCAAATGGTAATGCCTTTCTGAAAGTTTCATTAAAATCTGCTCAATTCATGAGACAAAATCATAAAATGTTTGCTTAAGGCTTTTGATAGGGGATAAAACTAGGCATTTGTTGTCATCATAACAGAACTTCTACATCAGATTCAACTTTTCAACAAACAAAACAAAACTATAAGAACAAAACTTAGGATGATAAAAAGCTCAAAAGACAATATAAAGTTATCTGATTAGTTTAATTATCTAAATCCTGGTCTAAGTGACAGTATAAATACATACTTAAATGCAAAGACAATAAATGAAAACAAATAAATCCATGAGGCTCAACATGTAATTATTTTGTGACACGTTTAAAATGAATGCACAACAAACAGACAAAAATACCTTCCAGACTGTATAGTTTTGGTATTGTTTAGGCAGACTGGAATGTGTCCAATTATGTGCAAGCTTGTTTGTTTGCACGTTTAGAGCTGATTAACTGCCGATAAGAGAGTGAATTGTGTTTACAGGGTAGCGTACAAACAGACAGAGGGCATCTCTGTTTCACCCACGACCAAGGTTGAGAATCTAAGTCTTGATTTTTCTTTTTTGTTTTGGTTCGACTCTCTCAATTGAGCCAGCAGCTCTTCAGCCCGCTGTGGACTCATTTTCTGCAGCAGGCTATATAGTAGCTCAGTTGTTCTGCTGCACAGCGCAGAGCCGGTCGCTCGCAGAGACAATGGCCTTGATTTGAATCATAAAAGCAGTCCAGCATTATGACACAGTTTCGCTCTGCAGGGGAGGGCAGCGCACTAATATTCAAGCCCACTGCCTCTGCTCTTAACGTCGCCCCCTTTTTCTGTTACTCTGTTCCTCGTCCTTGCTGCACATAAATTACTGAAAGGAGTTAGGCCCTGAATGCAGCGTGGAGACAGCTTCGTTAGTGCGTGTGACGTCATCTGCAAGAGCTTGTTAGGCCTCACAGACACCTGCTTCGTTTGGGACTCAAAGTTGGACAGAAAAAGAGGTTTTTGTGTAAATTATAATTTTGCTGACATTTATTTATGACTGCAACTGAGTCATAAATAAGAAGCTGAGAAGACAAACTGAGAAGCTGCAAGTGAAAACAAGTCAGTTATAATTAGACCGTTTTGTATGGACAGCAAGGTGGATTAGTGGCTAGTACTGATGCCTCACAGCTAGAAGGTCATGGGTTCAAACCCTAAATTATGTCTGCTGTGTTTCTGTGTGGAGTTTGCATCTTTATAAAAACAACAACAACAAAAAACATGCATGGCTGCCTTCAGGTCAAGGTCGCTCTTAAAAAGGAATCTGTGATTGCAACAGGCTTTCCCCAGTTAGATCAAAAATGTTACAAGTAAGTGTGATAGTTGTGTTTCTGTGTCTTCAACTGAGTGTGAATAATGTCATTCAGCCTGGAGGTTGTAGCAACACACTCCCAGCCCTGGCAGGTGTCTGCAGTATTTTGACTGGCTTCCAGTTGGAAGAGATACAAAAGTATGCTCCATGCACTCAAGGCCAGACAGTTGTATTTGAAATATTTTGCTATCAGTACACACAGTTTACAAATGTTTCAAGCACTTCAATCTTGTGAAAACCTGAAGGTTGTGCTTTTGATTGTCTTCTAGATCTTCATCATAGTAAAGCTAAAATAGATTGTTTGACACCTACTTTCAACCAAAGAGGTGATAATCTGAAGCCAAGTTGTAAAGTAACTAAGTACAAACACTTTGTTACTGTACTTTAGTAGAAATTTTGGTTATCTGTACTTCACGTGAGTAATTATTTTTCAGCCTACT
This sequence comes from Anablepsoides rubrolineatus, assembly GCA_031762495.1. Lineage (NCBI taxonomy): Eukaryota > Metazoa > Chordata > Actinopteri > Cyprinodontiformes > Rivulidae > Anablepsoides > Anablepsoides rubrolineatus. Next base: position 13,173,238 of record JARVGW010000194.1, read on the forward strand.
TTTTACTTCTACTCCTTATATTTTCACACAATTATCTGTACTTTCTACTCCTTAATTAAAGTAAGAAGTAGAAAGTAATTTCTCCAATTTCATTCCAATTTCATTCCTGTTCATTATTTAAAAAAAATACTATCCTGAAAAATTGTGCCTCCTAGATAGTGTGAATTTAATTGGGGTTGAATGAGAAGTATACATATATACTGTTCTGACACTGTATTACTTTGTACACAATCCATCACAGCTGCACACCTTTAGAAAACATGTTTTGTTTTTTTTAAAGGTTATTTTGGAAAATCTAACTGCAAACTTACAATTTACGCATACTTACATACATTCATTTTATGTCAGAAATTTACTTTTGATACTTAAGTACAAAAAAATCAAGTACTTTAAGACTTTTATTCAAGTAATATTCTTAGAGGAGACTTTAACTTTTACCAAAATAATTTTCTGATAAGATACTTGTATTTTTACTCAACTATCACTTTGAGGTACAACACTGGGAACTGATAACCACTAACAACGACCATTTAATTGGTTGATAACATTTGAAGCAGGTGAAACATGAATTTAACCCACCCTTAGTTAAATGTGTGGCACATTTTGTTTTCCTCTTTAATGTATGGTTGGTTGGTATACGGTACATTTTAAGTCCTAATTGTTATCAAACACTAGTTCTGTCATCTCCTTTGTCTCAAACCCTCTCTTTCCCTACACAAACACACAAACTGAACAAATAAATCAGTGATTTGTTTGTACTGCAGGGAACTTGTGGGAAGTGAAAACCTGGGTGACAAAGTTCTCGAGCAGGACTCAGGGGGAATCTCCAGTCACATAAACAAAGATGAGACAGGCCAGGATTTACAACGCTGTTCTCAGCTGCGAGCAAAGCAGTGCGTTTCTTTGAACCATGTTAGCACTGCTGATAAATGTAAAACTGAAGAATTAGCTGTTCTAAATTGAATTGGGATGTATTAGCATAGACATTTATTGTAGAATCTGTGTTTGGCAGCACCTTTCTGCGTTTGTATATCCAGCTGCTCAAAGTACTCTTAAAAGCCTCCCTTTGAGCATTTAATGCCTTTGGATACTCTGCACTGTTGTGGCACACAGTGCTGACAGAGAAGCTTTCATCCAGACATGAATGTGAATGATACTGTAGTGTAACGGATGAAAGCTGAGCAAAACCTGTTCAATGAAGACCACCCATGGTAAAACTATACTGATGCTGTCACAACTGTGTTTTACCCAGAAATGCTCTGCATTCAGCAGGCAGGCATTCACAAAACAGACCACTCACATACGTGGTCATATTTCAAATCCTTATCAAAGCTTTAAACCAGTTTTAACTTATTTAACTTAATGTTGGTGTAATCAATAAAAGCAAAATATTGTTTGAAACTATTGTAGAGCGAGAAGTGACAGCCATTACACTTCCTACAGGCTTGGTGACCTTTCAAAGTGAGCACACTCCGTGTGATCGAGGCTCTAACAAGCAGTGTATGTGGACACAGCGGACGTGATGACTTTACCACCCAGGCCAGACTGATTTATGTGGGAAAAGCCTGAAGAGCACCTACGGAGCGAGTGGAGAGGATTAGAAGGCCCTCTACAAAATCGGTCACAGCCAATCAGCAGCTGGAACCTCGTACAGGCACATGTTGGAGCCAATTGCAGAGATAGAGTTGGAGCCAATTGATAGAATCGTGGGTCAGGACACTTCTGGTGGTTTGTAAGTGTGTGTGTGTGTGTGTGTGTGTGTGTGTGTGACAACAGCACCAGCAGCCCTCATCAATGCTCTCACTCAACTGTATTCAGCAGTGATAAGATTAGAGCTCTTTGCTTCAGCTTTGTTCAGGAAAATCAAGCTTTTGCAGTAAGGAAAGAAACACCTCTGCTTTTCCCATGATCTTATACAGTTGTTTGTTCAGCCACGTTTCCACTGCTGTGTCACTTTTTCCAAACATACACAGCAACGAAGTAGAGGAGACTAGCCCAGTCTTCAAAAGTTTGTTCAGCATGAATCAGATTGTTAGAGGCCATTTCCAAATGTTTTTCTATTTATGTAATCCAACATCATTTCCCTCTATTGTCTTTAGTTACTGTGAGAAGTCAAAACAACAATTATTCAATAATATATATTTTCCTTTATTGAAATGTATTATAAACATTTTTAACTTGACTTTGTTGCTTGACAAACATGACATTGTGCTCAGCTGTAGGATGATTATTGATTCCACAAGTTATTACTTCATCAACAGACACTCTAGTAAAAAACTACTTTCTGTTCATAAATTCTGTATCCCCATTCACTGTGAGCCTTTGGTCTATTTTCCTTCCACCCACTCTCTGACATATACACACAGGGTGACTTGGAGACTGGGGCTTTTTGCCTAAAGTAAACATTCGCGAATGATGGATCTTTCTTTGGATTGTGGGAAGAAGTGTTTGACTTTCACACAAAGTCTCTAAACGACTATTAAATTGCGTATGTGTGCCCAGGTCTTGGTGCTGCAGAAAACTAGCACAGAACTAAGATTTTTTTCTTTTTATTTGTTTTTTGCAAGTCTTTGTTTTTTAAGCCCTTTGCTTCTTGCTAAATTTTTGTCCTGTGAGGCAGAAGAACATGACATTTTAGAACTTATTGGATAACTTTTTATTTCTCCAAGCCTTTATTTCTAAACCAATTACCAAGCTCAAACAGTATTTCTCCCATTCAAATATAAATCTACATGCTGATAGGCAGTGGACTCACACCTAATGCAAAGGTCTGATCAACACAAGTAACAGTGCGATTGATATCTCTGTGAAGGAACTCCATACAAACAGGGTTAGAGGCTAGGCAGCTGAGGGAATTTGTGGTGCTATGACTCTGCTTCCGTGTGAAATTGCTACTTAAGACCACCATAAACAGCTGCTGGACAGTGCGCCCCTCACCCCTGCTTCCACCCCCAACACAATGTTCTAGGTCCTCTCAACCTTCATGAGGCTGTAAATCTTAAAGGAGAACAGAGGTGTTGGCGACTTGCTGAAAGGGATCCAGGGAGAATCGTGAGGTTCAGTGCAAAAGGTCAGGTCTGTGTTAGCAGGACCGGTGCTGAGACTTTGGGATGATACCCGCTGATGACCTGACACACATAAGATCACATCCTAAATGAGCCACGTTTCCAGTCCTCTGTTTTCAGGATTAATAGAACTAGTTTAACAAAGAGTGCACCAGAGGCCTACTGCAACAAGAGGACTTATCTAAATGAAAGGCAGAAGGTCATTTGAGCCATTTTTTGAAACCATGTTTAAAAACATGTAATCTGACAAATAAGGTAAACAATGACTTGAGATTGTCTGCGGCATTAAAGCAGTGACAGCCTTGAAAAGTGCTTTAAGTGGCATATGCTGCACTAAAAATGTCAAATAAAAGACACGTTGAGAAAAATGAGTGAATTATATCTGCGACTGATCCCACATTTGCCTCTGAAAACCAGAGGAGAAAGACGTGGAGGGGTCCCCTGCTTTCTGTTCATCCTCTATCGCTCCTGAGTCAATTGTTGGGGAAGCTTGGTGTCAGCCCCGCGCCATCAATCACCCTCTTTCAGAGGAGGGCAGACAAGGCGGGGACCCGCCCCCCAGGACAGGGGGGTGGAAGTTCTCATGCCCTCCCCGCCTCCGAAAGCCCCGCGCCCCTACAGACAGAACTCCGACAGCTGGTCTGGCCATTAGGGGTAGGCCAAGACCTGAGGGCCCCCGCACAGCAGCAACAGCTGCCAGCCCACTGCCCTCGATCACCCCTCCAATACAGCTCTATAAAATCTGTATTAGAACAGCAATTTATTGTCATCCTGTTACATTCCTTCACAAGTTGTGCCACAGCCATAACCAAGTGCACAGCCCTTCAGAGAATTTGCAAAGACATTGTGAAGATAATTGTCAGTAGACATGGTTTTATAAATGTTATTTGTTAAGGAAACACCTGTTGCTTTTCTTGTCTTTTTTTTTTTTTTTTTTCAGAATCCTCAGTTTACAATTATAATTTTTCTACTTTTGGACAACTTGTTCTATTGTTTTTTATATTGCAGCCCTTTTTCCAAAACAGAAAAATGAAATAAAAGTATATTGATCTGCCAATTCAATAAAACATAATGTATTTTTAACGACACCAATCAAATAAACTGAACACTGTTTTTGTGTTCAGGAAGGTGAGAGACAGAAAAATTAGTGGAAGCTTGTATCAGCGAGAATATATTTTATGATTCATTTTACCTCTGCTCAGCATCAGCATGCCCATTCTTGAGTAACTTTTCTTATTTACGTCACGTTTGTCTTACAAGCCAATTTTTTGGAGGTGATTTGTCTTGCAACAATAAAATCACTGCAACGTAGTATTTACCTGGCTGAGACTGCATACAATACAAACATATCTGTGTGTACGTGATTTCAGGATGAGCTTTCATTGGGAGATTGTTGTTTGCAAAACGTGTTGATTGAGATAGACGCCTGCGTGTAAATGTGTGTGTTCCAGCAAGGGAGAGAAAGACAAGAGGCTGGAGCGTTAGGGAAGATTACGCCACACTCCCTCAGGATCCTTGTTATTCATGCACTAATGGCGGCTCAGTGGTTCCCACACTTCCACACTGAGGTGAGAGAGGCGGCACCCACAGCCCCACCTGTGCCTCTTCATGTTCCAGCAGAGCCCTCCTGAGCCGGGATCTTCATTAAGTAAAGAGCAGGGGGGAAACAACACTAAAAGTGCCTGGTTTTAAGTCAATACAACAGGTAGTGTGTAAGAGTGCAGGTTTACCACTAACATATTATTACTTTTAAAGCAATTAAGCATGGGATAATTAACATGTACCTGCCAATTTCTGTTTTTTTTTTTACCCACAATTGCTTACACTTTATTTTATATTGTAGGATTACAATAAGTTTCCATGAAACTCAAACTTCAGTTTGATAAATATAATAATTATTGTTAAGAATAATAATTTAAATTTCTAAAGTTCCTTTTATGAGACACAAAAAGGTTTTACATACAGGATGAAAATAAAGCAAAAAAAAATAAAAATCCTAGAGAATTTGTAATTTGGTGAGGAAGAAAATCTAAGCTACACTGTAAGCTCTGGTTAATCAGTATTTAATTAGTGTTTTGAAAGTACCTAAGGAGGAAGCACTGCAAATACTGCCAGTAAGAGGATTTTAGGCCTGAAACTGAAAACTATCACTATAAAACTGAAGTTTGCTTTGAGTGATAGAGAATAGGCCAACTTTAAAGAGTTGGTGTTCTGAACAGGATATAAGTCAAAGAAAGGAAAGGTACAGAAAAGCAATTCTATTATTGAAGTGTGGTTTTGTGGAGTAGTTGTCATTAGCCAATGCAAACAGCAGTTAATGCAATGCCAAAACAATCTTAGTTGGAAAATCTGAGATTTGATGACAGTTTTTTGGTGCTGGCCTGCAGCAGATTTTGACCATTTTGACCAGTATACCTCTGGCTTTCTTGATTGGCAGCGGTTATTTAATTTTGTCCAACGTATATCTTGGATGCGCTGCCCAGTGTGGGTTTGAATCTTTGCCTCATTCAACAGGCAAGTTTACTTTGCCAGCCAAGCAGTCTCTGTGTCCACTATGGAAGCCCCTGGACCCTTTATACAAGCCCACTGAAGCGTTGGAAGAATTTATGTGTGGTAATTCTCCTCCACCATCATCCTCTTCATCACACTATATTGGCTGTGGAGCAGAACTAGATCCTGTCAAAGATGCTATTGTACACAGAGATGGCAGAGGGGCAGTTGGACTTCATTAAAAGTGGCCGATGATGCTCTGTGGTCATTTTAGGGAGTGAAAGCAGGGATCAAGTCAAGATAAAAGGGTGAATGTGGAAAATGGAGGGCTTACTGGACACAGATTAAAAGGTGGACGCACATTCCTTTCTCACTCTCTGGTCGGCCTCGGGGCACACTTGAATGATAAGGAAGGCAGTGCTGAAATACGAGCGGGTGGGTCTACAGTGAACTGTTTGGGGGTCAACATGGCTTTAGTACTGTGTGCCTGAGGCTGTGACAGGAAAAAACCTTTTTATTGTTGTCTGCTGTTTGTAGTTTATTCCAAACCACCGTTCATGCATACCGAGACACAAAAGGACCTTCCGGTACATGCATGCCTGAAGATACATACTACCAAGGCTCAGTTTCATTCAAATCTGTCATGAAGGACTGTTAAATTCTAAATTTAACAATTACAATAAAACAACAGACATCTTGGCTACTCTTATAAACTATTATTCTCAATATTTCTTTTCTATGGGTTACTTGGGTTAAAATTGAAATGAATCACTTTTAAAAATCAGTTGTGGATGTCAGAAGTGGCTGATAGCTACAGACATTCCATCCCACATTACCCAGGGGCAGATGGGAGGGAGGGCTTTTAGTAATTCCACTTTTATTAAAACATATTGAAAATAAACAACATGCTGGTCTATGGCAAGAAAAAGGACAAAACCAGCATGACAACTACTGACTCCCGCTCACAATTTGGAATCTCCTCCAAGCTTCCGTGAATTTTTTTTTTTTCTTCCAGTGAAGTCTTTCATTTAATTTCTGTCGTTTTCTCTCATCTTCCTTCTGCCCCTTTATCTAGGGTCATACAAACAGCTGCTCAGCAAACAATAATCAGCCTGCTCCTTTAATCTTTATTCCTTAGTTTCTGCAAACCCACCCATCACCACACCTCCTCACTGTGTCCATCTTCTTTTTCCATCTTCTTTCAGCCTTTTATTGTTTTACTGTCTTTGCTCAAAATGAAGAAAGCAGGAGTTCCCGTCACATGTCGTGTTAGGAAAATGTGTTCCAGGGTGGATCTTAGCTGTGTCCTGCTAATCTCTTCTAAATGGACGCTACAACATTACTGGAGCTGGCTTTTATGTCTGGGCAAGTTTACAACAGGCTTCTGGCCACACTGACCTCAGTGGCCTGGTCACTGTCTCTCCAGCAACCAATAAAGGAAGAGTGATAATGCACAAAACAGGAGGTATTTACTTAGGGTGGCCTGAGTGTTGAGCTTGTCACAAATACCTGACATGTCCAATTCGTCTGTCCCTGCTGTTCAGTTATATTAATCTTCTAATATCCTGTGCCTGCACATGTGCCCCCTGAAGGTTCCAAGCCAGTAAGAATTTCTAAAAGAATGGTATGAGGTCAGGAATGCCAAAGTATGATGCATCGGATTATCCAGAAGCCTGTCAAAAATGTAACTTTGTTGCAGCTATCTTCCCAGGACGTAGCGGAAGAGAAAGGCAATCCAGACATTCTTGGGCCCTGTAGTGTTCTCTTGCACTCTCTAATTTGAGAGCAGCTGTCAGGCCGTGCAAACTGTCCGCCATTAAAGCTGGCTGAGGCGATGTGAGGATGATACTCTCCTGGTTTGTGGTGCTTTAGTCTCAAATAAACATCTGCGGTGAGTAGGATGCAGTGTTATAGGACAATACGGTCAGTGCAGGCCTCAGCAGTAAAACATTTAACCATTTTTAATCATGAATGATTTAATATTTGCTATAGTTTAACAAGCAACTATAAAAAGAGATATTTGCATTAAAAATTAAGTATTTTTAATAGACTAAGACTAAAAAAGTATAAAAAGTATGTGGTTTACACATTTATTTAACAATTTCTTAATTGCAGAAAGCATACACATTAAGTTTATACATCAGAGTCCTCAATTAAAGGCTTACAAAACATTAAATTGGAATGGTTTTCTATTAGTTCCTAAAAAGACTAAATATGTCAATGCAGCTTTCATGTAATTCCTTTGGTTTACTCCTGTTTGAATGGAAATATGTACACACTGCTCAGCAAAAATAAATAAAAAAATCTAAAATCACAGTTTTTTAAATTTAAAATGTTTTTCGTAACAGCAACAAGTTGTGATTTTGCTTTGGATCATAATGATGTTGGTATTTTATAAATACAGCTGAAAACGACTCAAAATGAAACTTGAACATTTTTTAACAATAATCTCTGTCATGTGTTGTTAAACCTGTCATAGGACCATAATATGGTCCTGTGTTTGGAGCCACTGTGTGTTTAGGTGTGCTTATGGACTGAAGTTCTCACACTGTGGTGAACATGCTGAGACATGAAGTCCTCGGGGGATCCCAGATGTGGGCTACACTCTGCTTTGTACTAACCCCTAATTACACTATTGGCTGCCTTATGGGCTATAATTACTTGGAATATGTCTGTGATTCAAACTAGTGGATTCCAATTGATTTATTTCCCTTGTCCCCATCTCTATTGCACATGCATGCCCTCCCACAAACACATGCATTTAGAGACGTTAGTTCCGAAAAAACAAGCTCTATACAGTGAACACCACAGACTGGGTCATACCACTAAGTGGAAAGAGGAAGAGACAGTTAACCATTTCATCCTTCAATGTAGGTTTATTATTACAATTGTTTGTCTAAGTGATATAAAATTGACATAATATATCCAAAAGTAAAACAAAAATGTGGCATTACCCTGGGTTCAATATTTTACGGTAAACCTTTTAGTTTTTATGTTCTTCTTCTTGCAGTGTCCACTGATAGGCATGTTATTAAGACCCATAGTTATTCTGACACACAGCTTTTTATTGGTCTGACTCATGATGACTATAATAAATTCATGAATGTTTTAGATATCAATCTTTTGATTTCTTAAGAGAACATAAATGAAAAGGCTGCTCCACAAAACAGAAATCTTAATATTCAGATTTAAAACACAGAGACAAGCCTGCAGTGAACACTGCCAGTAAAATCATTCATTAAAATAAAAAGAAACAAATGTAACTGAATATAACTGTTTCGGGAGCCAGAAAGAAGACAAAACAACAACAAATCATTATAATCGAATTATTAACTTAAATCTATTTGAAGAATGTTTGTGAATGTATGGGAGTCAGGCAGCTTCCTTTTAGGCTTTGGAGGATTGGAGTTCCCACACATTTGAGAAGGACCATCTTGGGGGTCTACTTTACTTGCACTCCCATGAAAGTGCTGTTTCGACAGCTTGTTCTAATTCCAGTCTTTCCTGCAGGACAAACAGGCAGGAAGGAGGAAGCACTGAAGGCCAGCGTTGCTACAACAAGAGTGGCCTCAGGGGTACATGAAAGATGATTGGGGGTCATATTAGAACCAGAGGCATAGGAGTGACGGGCGGGGGTCATAAAGAAGGGAAGTTGGTAGCTCACACCGTCAAGTGATTTCACTTTTAAAATAGACTTTTTAACATTTTACAAAAACTACCCAAACACGTCCAAGCTCCTTTGGAACAGAAATCTTAAGTAAAAAATATCAAAATGTCACTTTTCTGTGTAATGTTGATCTTTGAGACAATCTTCCTGAAAGATCTTGATTAAGCAAGAGAAAGGAGAAAGAAAAAAAAGAACAAAAAGAACAAAAATTACCACTAAACAGTTTCAGGAATTGTGCCAAATCCCTAATAAAACAAAAAAACAAACCACTTCTCACACACCACAATTAGGTACCATCACACCTGTGGTTGATGAAATCAAGGCTGCGCGGATGAATGCAAAGCACTGTTTTAGTAATTACCACAACTGTTTTTCTGCAGAGACATCAAAGAAGGGCAAAATGCAACGAGTCTTCAGGAATCCTGACTTTGAAGTGGCACCACTGAAGGGGTCCGGGTGACTAATGCCGAGATTTCCTCTTCAGCACAACCCGCTCAAAACGCAATTTCCTGCATGTCACGTCTCATCCAAGCAGAGCCGAGTGAACGGCTGAATCTAGTGAGTGACAGTGTCCAACTGTACAGAGAAAAGCCCAATTATAATAATGCAGCTTTTTGAGTCGAAAAGTGAGAGGCTTGACTTTTAGTGAGTTGACAGAAACTTTTGAACAGGTGGCGATTTCATTGTCACACACCCAGTTTTACAGTGATGTCGATTTTTGGTCATCTCTGCACACATGTGGCTCAAACAAGTGCTTTAACCCTGCTTTAACAAGGCTGGAACCTGTTTCATCTCTATGTACTGATGAGGGCTGTGGCCTACACGCTGGCACGTTCAAAGCAACAAGAACTCCTAAAGTGGCAGGCACTCTGGACATCCAATCCTCCTGATGACAGAAACACATGCTCTGTTTGGACCAGTGACTGTGTTTATGGCAAAGTGACTCAGTCTTCCATGCAGCACATGCTAAAATTTTCCAGCATTCAGTTAAATCCATCTCATGCATCTCTCCTTGAGCAGACAATTAAAAAAAAAAATCAGACCCATCTAAGTTACTTCTTGTAGATTTCAGTAGCTCTGGTGTTTTCAGTGCGTGACCTCTTTGTGTGTCTTGTTTTGGATTTGCTGCTCCACATGCAGATGGTGGGCTGTGTGTGTTTGTTTAGGCTGCTGGGTGCAGGGGCTTCATGTGGGAAAAACTGCTCTCTGCAACTGGATCAATGAGAAAGAGATAAGAAAACTCAGTGGCCTTGGGTGGACATGCATCTTTTTTTTTTGTGTGAGAAACCTTCTTCCAGTTCTGTTATTTCTACTTATGTGTTGAAGAAAAACCTTGTCCCCTCTTTCATAAATAAACAAATAAAAATGTTAGAAAAAGCAGTCACAAGACACAGTTTTTAATTTGTAGGCAGTATAGCAATAGTCTTTTTTTCAGCATATAAAACAGTTTAATTTTAAATCAGATTTTTTTGTAAGCATTTCCAAACACAACTGTGGTCAAACTGGTCATATTTATTACAATTCAAAAAATTCCCATCACCCTTTTCTGGTTCCAGAAATGCAACATAATTCTATTATTCATTTAATATGATATTGTTGTGTTATATTCAGTAATCTTATAGTTTACACAGTTTAAAAATTTCACTTTTTAGCAACATCGAATAGTTGAAAACACAAATTCACTGGAAAAAAGTTAGGGTGGGTGCAAACCTTAGACATCATTTTTTCCACTTTGTTTATGGATTAAAATAGTTTTCTTTTTTCAATTCTAAATTAGCATATGTACTTTGTAATTGTGCCCTTTTTTATTTTTTATTTTTTGAGAAGCCACGGCTAATTTGTGTGCACCACAAGAATCCTGGAATTTTAGAGTGTCCCCGTATTTTTAGATCTTTCCCATCACCACTCATGTTCAGCGTGGGAATCAAGGGCAGAGATAGGAGGATGTGGGAAAACGAACTCTCTGCTCGTCAGACACAAAAACATTTAAGAGAAAAATACATATAGCCCATTTTTTAAACCTCTTTTCTTGTCTCATAAATTTAACGCATTACCTGTACGTGTGTCAGTAAGTCTCTGGGAACCCAACAGTAGATAGAATGATAAGAGATCAACCTGTATATACTTGATCTACTTAGTCTTTTCAAGCAGATTGCTATCTCTCCATCAAAATAATCACTGCTGCTGTGTTATATACGTTTTTTTTTTACTGACAGCCTAAAGTCTGAAAAGATTTAATTTTAGGTCTTTAGGACAAAGTTGTTGAATAAAGTCTCTGGGAACTGGTTTTTAACCTTGGTTTTCCCCTTCTATCTGTATCAACCAGTAATGAGAGTTTTTTTTTCTCTGTCCAAAAGCAAATACAGTATATATCACCTGAAACAGGCACACATTCCAGTGCCAGCACCATGGGAAAACTCTGAGCAGGAGCTGGACATTGTTTTCAGTGAGCAAATGAAAAGACTGAGCAACACCAGTTGTGAACATGTCAAAAGTAAGGAAAATGAAATCTTATTTAGGACTGATTTACATTTTGAGTAATGTAATAGAGCCCCAGTGAGTCATAATGAGAGTACAGAATATCTGCTTCTGTTCTGCTCTTCTTTTGTGGTGGTTTGAAGAAGCCCTGTGTGTGGTCTCAGTGGTTATCGTCTTCGAGGAGTGAGCCGATCTCTCAGACACTCCAGGCTGCAGTCTCACACACGGCCGCTGATGAGCGCCATAAAGAAGAGGTCCAAAGGAGAAGGGCCTGTTTGATCCGGCCGCAGCCAAGCAGCTTGCCAAGTTGCCTTTGTCTTAGAGAGCACACCACAGCCGTCACACAGACTGCTGTCTACCCGCTGCTCTCTGCTGCGGTGAGGGACATCATTCACATGCTGCCCAGCCAGAGGCAGCAAGAGAGAGAAAGACTCAAAAGAAAAAAGGGGTTCATGTCTTCTTGCATCATAATGCGGCCACATATTATTCTGCATGTGTTTCAGTTTTCATCACACAGAGGTTCTTTAGGTTGTTGCACAAAATCTGTTGTGCAACATGAAAGTGATTAGGTAAAAATAATTTTCCAGAGCTCTTGCACATTGTCCACAATGCTTTTGACTCAGCCCATTGCAGTGTGGGAGACTCTGGAGAGGGGATGGAGTCTGTCTTGCAAAATTCAAAGCGCAAAAAAAGCCAAAGCCAGTAAATTTGATATTGTACATAAGTGGAACCAGAATATTTGAACCCTTCTCTTGGACGGAAACGTTTTACACATGAAACTGTGCAGCATGAAAGGAAAAATTAAAAAGCAAAAGAAACACACTTTTAGCTGTGTTAAATTCAGTAAACAGTATCTTAAATTTATAGACATCAAATGTTCATTCTTAATTCTATATTTCAAGTCTCTAATAAACATGAAACTGGGTGTAGGAATTCACCTTACCTGACCCTAATGCACTATCTCAGCCAAGCAGCCTGCTTCTTCAGTTTCATAGCTAAAGTGTAATACTAACAGTTCTAGCTAAATGAAAATGAAGAATCTGAAGATTAAAAGCAATCTTCAGGTAAACATTTCTTCTGTGCAGTTCTGCAAGCTCCAATTGAAAGCTTTCTAAGGTAGATTTGGTGTGTGCAAGATTCTCCTGTTGCTCCTTAGACAGGAGGAAACTCAAAACTGAGCCATGGATCAGGTGCAACCGGCAAGTCTTTTTCCCACAGTGGAAGCCCAGATTGCAACAGCTAGATATCTGACACTAATCACACATTAAAACTCCAACACTGTTCTTGCCAGGCTGAATGGAGCGACACTGGCAGCTGCTGCTGCTCTGTCCAACACAAGGATCTGAGTAATAAAAAAAATAAAGAGAAAGCAGTTTGGATTTATATTTTTAAGTGCATATTTCTGTGTTAACTATTACAATTAAGAGCATATTAAAGTTTTTATAAATCTAACCTAAATCAAGAAAGGAAAAATGACGTAGAGACAATTTTACATCAGGACAAAGACAGTGCCATTCATCAGATGACTGCGAGTAGAGATTACCATTAAGACACAGGTTTCAGGGCAGTTTTACAGCACCTGTTAGGGCTCAGCTAAGAGTCATTTTTGCAGAACCAGGCCTATGCAGCTGTTGACTGGATCCTAAACCTCAAGCAGGAACATCGTCCACGGCCAGTCTTTTTTTCCCCCTCACTTCTGGCTTCCAATCTGACAATGTACAAAACAATGAAGCTCCTCTCTGGGTGTTTTGACCTCAGCAAGCCTCTAATCTCATGATATGGAATATGTTTGTGGTGATCTAGTAGCCCCTGGAATGTAACTTGCACAAGGATACTTGGTTTCAAAATGGTTTGATGGAGTTGTTTGGGAGTAGGCTGATGCTTCAAATGAGTCACAAACTGTTACATCTGTTCTCTGACTGTTTGTATTTTTGATTTATCCTATCGTGATGCAGTAAATTTAAGGGAAAAGTTGTCAAAAAGTTAGTAAGTGTACAAAAACACACAATAGGACAAAAACTTTGACAAAGCATACGAGTTAACAAGCCAGTCTGAAGTAGCACTGTAAACATCTCAAATTAAACATCCAGTCAAAACACACTCATGGATTTTTTTCTGCTCTCTTGAATGGAAAAAATGTGTGGCCTCCAGCACCTCTTTCTCAGAACTCTGGTCTCTTGAGATAGGGAATATTAAAGAGGCTAATGTGACTGGAGGGCTCTGGGTTGTCCTTCAATGGCTGCCTGCTTGTGAATGTCCATTTATAACCAGATTGGTCCAAATAAGCAGAGGAAACACTGCACTTTCCCACAGTACTGAAGGGGCACAACACGACTTCTCCTTTATAGTTCATGACTGCATGGAAACTGCACTCCCACTAAGAGCTTACAGAATGGGCAGACTGGCGAACCGTAGCAGGCCAGATAACAACTTGACCAATTCTGAATCTGATTAGCCAACGTGTAATCAACCATGCACTGCGATAGCTGTTCTAGGCAAAGTTAGGCAGCAGCCATGAAATTACATTCCTACACACATACGGCATGTTTCCTTCGTTTTTCTGCCAGTCCAAACACTTGCTTTGTCTGTCAGTTGATTTTTTTTAAATGTGGAATTGAGTGTGTTTTTTTGCTTGCATTGATTTCATCAGCTAAAATAAAAATGATTTATGAGGGATCTTTTCAAAAAGAACATTTAAAACTGAAGTGATTTTGGCCCCATTATTATTGTGTGAATGCTGGTTCAGTATTTAAAATACGGTTTTCCTGTTTATAGTTTGTTACAATTGCAATTAGACTCCTCATCTGCACGCCTGTGTCTTTGAAGCCCCTTTAGAGATAGTTTTTTTTTTCCAAGCAGTTCTGTTTTGTGGACATCCTAACTCTTATGCTTCAGCTCGAGGCATATGGCCGGACTGTGACGTTTACGTTCTGGTTTTTAAAACTTCTGTAGCCGTACACCGCAGAGGTTGTGACCTCTGCATGCATTTGAGTGACAGGAAGGAACAGAGTCTTTTGAAAGGATTTACTGTGAATTAGCACGCTGATTTGATGCTCCTTTTCATGGTGCTGTGTTCCAGCAAGGACAGACTGCTCTGGCCCCTGTACAGATGGGCAGATCCTATTTCAGCTACTTATACAAACAACAAAATATATTTCAGTAATGACATGTGGTGGTCAAATGTCACATCTATCAGCCAAACTCCCTAAAAGCTAATTTTCAAAAAAATAAACATCTAAAAAAATCTCTGTATTTTAACTGTTTATTAAATCATTACTTGATATAACCGCATTACAACAAACAGTTAAAAAGAGGCCTGAAGTTTTCACTTTTCTCTGCAGTTTAAACTGGATAAAAGAGCACAATGGTTGTTGGTGAAGTGAGCCAGCTCACTCTAATCAGTTTGGAGGGCAGCTGTGCAACAAAGACTTGTCAGCCACCATCCAGCTGGCTCAGACTCTGGGAACCAGCAAGAAAAGCTAAGATGCCCTTTACACCATTACAGTAATGCATGGCCTCTGTCTCCAGCTTTGCTATTTTTTAACAAACATTATAACCTCTTATCGCTTTTTCTTTTTCACACAAACAAAACGAGCACATAGATCACGCCAGTGTTCTTTACTTTTACTCCCCGGTTGAACTGTAATCTGTGGTTCTGGTCCAGGCCTTCTTCCAGCATTTGAGGCATCCTGCGGTTCAAAAGTCCCACATTAGAGAGAGCTGCATGTGGGCTGCATGTCCATTTCCTGCTGAGTAGCTTTGTAAGCATCTATCTTCACTGTGCAAAGACTGAATCAGTCTAATATAAATAAGCGTTCCTAACTTTTAACAAACGATGGACCCCAAAATCTGAAAGCCCCTCATGGTTGAAAGTGAGAGAATTCCACCAGGAAATCTAAACTTTCCTTTTCCCCAGCTTTCTCAAGCTTGCCTTCTTGCAGGCGCCCCAGGCTCAAGGAGTTTGACTTCCCACATTTAAGAGTGACTAAAAAAAGCATCTTTAAATTACAACCAGAAGCTGTCTCTCTTTTCCTCCTCCCCCACACATGTTCGTACAATCCTGATGAGGGGTTCCTAAACACTGAGGAAATTCAATTCTCAAGTGAATAAATTAGTTGGATTTCCCATTTCACCAGTCCTTCTCAGCACAGTAACACTCTGAGAAAAGCCAGCGGTTGTTTGGTGGGATGCATTCTCAGTTGGAGGCAACGGTGAGAAAATAAAGGAGGAAGTTGCTCACCGGCATGCTCTAATGAGGGAGAAGTCATCTTCTTACAGATTTATGAGCACGACTCCTCCACAACATGAAACATGTAGCAAAACCTCTTCCTGTCAGTGAATGCTGGGTGGTAAGACCTTTAGTTGTAGCATGGCAGAAGATGCAGTTATTCTGAGAGTGAAAATTAACTTTTGAGCAGAGGCGGAACTATGTTTAATGCCAGGGATGGCACAAGGGTGGCCGGGTGTAGCACACATAAATAATGGAAACGAATCAGTTTTTCTAACCTTATATAAGAAACAAACATTCTTGACAATTTTTAACCCACCTGCATTTCTCTATTAATCTAGCTATCAGTTTCTCTTTGTTGCTTAAACACGCACACGCTGTAATGTTATCATTGTTATCATTAGCGGTGGGCATAGTTCCTTTAAAGCACTAAAGCACTAATAGGGGAACTAATTTTCTGATTAGTGCTTAGGGCTTTTGCTAATTTTAAAATTCATTAGTGGATTAGCACTTGCTAAATTTATAGGCTAAATTTAGAAGCACTAACTGAGGTATATAAAAGTTACTGTTCAACGTTAATGTTAACAGCTGACGGTGAAAGCTGACACATTGTAACTCATGTTGTCTGTTGAAGAATGTTTAGTGCTTTAGAATAAGCTTTTGCTAAAACTTTTATTGCATTAGTGCTTTAGAAGTAGGGGACCTAAATATTTGAGTTAGTGTTGTAGGGCGAGTGGAACAAATTCTTAGATTAGTGATGCCCACCACTGGTTATCATAATCAACACATGACTCCCCGTCTTTACATTAACATTATGACTCACAATTATAGAAATACTTGCAGCAAACTCAAACAACATCTATGAGAGAAATACATGTACAAAAATTGTACATGTTATGAAATATTTACGCATTTACCAAATGATTGTACAGAGTCCTCATCATGCATCTTTTCTTTCCACGTGCGGTGACTTGTCAATCAACTGGTAATATATTCATAATGGATAGTTTATCTTACTTCAAGAGCTGACTCGGGGGCCGATGATGCGGTGAGGAACTTAATATGTGTGAGATAGTTTGGCGGTTTCTCTTTCACACTCAATCCAGCAGAGAAAGAGAAAGAACTGAGCGTGTTAGGTGTGTTATTGTTGCGCTTTCTGCAAAACTATGCTGGCTCATTCAAGGAGCCTCTTGACTTGTAGCAGAGAGAATTGACTAAAAGCGAAGTTTTACCACCTGAGTGTGGGTCCCACATCAGGGTTTGTGAGAGTACGTACAAGCGTCCATGCAAAAACAGACACAAACTGGAGGAGAAGAAGGTAAAATGCATTGCTAACAAACGCCACTCACCAATAAAGGGTTGAAGACTTTATTGGTAATGAGGGCAGCACGCACCTGGAATTCAGAATGATCTCCACAGAATTGCATTTAAACAGCTGTTTTATCCGCTGTTACCAAAAATAGTTAATAATGCTTTCCTTTGTGTGTTCATTCATTTTGTCTGTAAGGCTTCAAAAATATGTCTCGAATATCAGTATAACAAACTAATCAGTTTAATTTAAATTTTAAGATTCAATTTGAATTAAAAAAAAAATCTGATTTGAAATTTTCTCAAAAGTTATTTATGTTGTTTGTTTTGAATACTTTATATTCACATCCAACCTGAAGTCAACATATGGTTACCAATAGGTCTGTTTCCCCTCATGAAGTAAAATAACAAAACCACGTCTTCTGGGAATCATAAGTCACATCTAATGTGAGATAATTAACATTTTATTGGACCTTCGAGGTAAACTGTTCAGTTTTAAATATTATGGGACCTGAGAGTTCAACTGTCCAAAAGCAATGTGTCACATGTCAGTGGTGCTGAAAGGTCCCCATTTCATCTCGCTGACTGTTTTAAAAACACACAACTCTATAAGGGTCTTACTCAAAGGAAATATTTAATAAAGTCTGTCAAGGTCCATTGCACAAATTCTAAATGGCCGTTACTGACCCTGTCATCTGTGTACCATAACACATAAATGCACTGTTACAACAACTCTTAATAAATCCATGAAAATCACAGAACCGATGAGATATAAATCAGCTTTTTACGTGCTGAAGTCTTGTTAACAGTAGAAACAGTTAAAACAAACAAATTCATCCAAACGTTCTGCAGTTTGAAGATGGTGAAAAAGTCAAGTTAGAAAAAAAAAAAACTTGTTTGGCATGCAGGAGTGTAATTTAAATGTAGATCGCTGCCACGTGCGACCTGCTCGCTGAGAGGCGACAGCACCAACCACCACGCTGCTGTGACACTCGATTAGATTCTGCTGCCAAGATTTTGCCTCGGTGCGAGCAGCACACCTTTTCAAACAGGTTACAGAGAGATGAACGTTGACTCATAACGCCCTGGATTAAAGCATAAAGTTGCAGAATGCAGGAATGATTCGAGCAACAGTCATACACTCAGACATGCAGACACACTCACACCCCTCCTCTTTCCCCTGACTCAAAGTCCAAAAACAACTACACATCCCTCTCTTGGGTTTCATTAGATGAAAAAAAAAACATAAAAGATAAATAAATGAACTAACCCCAAAATTGTTGTGCTTGCGTGGGAGACTTCAGAATGCCCCAAAATAGTTTTTCGTGAGGCCGTAGGAATGAGGGTCTGTAACTTTTCTCCATACATGGGCCTGTTTTCTGTACCCATTTCAGCGCATTGACCAGAGTGACCAGTCTGCTGCCACGCACTGCTACAACTTTTTTTTTTTTGCATTTTCCTATCAATAAATATTTTATATTTGATGAGGGGGATTCAGATTTTATTTCTAATATGCTCTTGGGTGGAAGTGACTGATTTGGCTTCTGATAGACAGGTGGTGTTTAAAGATGTTCCTGTTTCTACATGCACATCCTGTGGAACAAACATACAAAAGCAGAGCAATGGAGGGATGTGAGTCAGAATGACGGATGACAGTTGGTTTTACTAGACGGGTTTCTTGAAAAGGAGTACATTTGTAGGGAGTATTCTGGAGAGCTGCTGAACTCTAGATGTGAAAGGGTTCTTTACTGTAATTAATGAGCCCAATACTCCCACACATAAACCTCACATAATAAATAACCACGGACTGATCAGGTTCAGACAGACTTCGTTTTGTCATATCAGCCTTGCTTTAATGTCATTGCTTCTTTATGTGTGGATGTTCACATGCTAACGTAGCTTTTTTTTAAACATGGCTTGAATCAGTAATTCCATATTTCTGTCAAAGTTTTTGCAAACATAATCAGCCAACCATGATTACCATGTTTACCTGCTGATGACCTCCAGATGGACCCAAGTGATACAAAAGTGTATACAGTTAGAGCCAACAGAAATACTTGCTGAGCTCTAGAGAGTCAGCGGGGATAATCCCGTGTTCCTAGACCCTCCGACCTCAAGACGTTTTGTAGTGTTGGCACGTAGCTGGAGCTGTCAGCCCACCATCTATGGGAGATCTGTGTTTAATTTGCAAAAGTGGACTTTGCCAGAATACAGGGAGAATGAAAAAAAAAGGGGAAGGAGTGGAAGGGGTAGGGGGCGAAGCCAGTACTTTTTCCTTTTGTAACTGAAAGAACATTTCTGTGTATCTGAATGCGTTTCTGAATACTGATGAGCTTGAGGCTAGACACTTCTGCTATATGTGACAGAGTTATTTCAAGTCTTTTAGGGAACTTTTTTTGTGCCTGCGTGCGAAAGAGTTGCATTGTGTTAAAAGGGAACTGTGCTTGTGAGCATAGCGGGGAAGAAGTAGTTAGTGCAAAACAGAATTATTTGTTTTCAAAATAAACTGGCACAGGTCCAGGTCCACGAGTCAAAGAGAAGCGGCGAACACGACCCATCACACACACAAAACTCACTATTACTCCCAAGAGTTGGAAATTATTGTTTTCATCTTAGTTTCTTAGTGTGTGTGTCCAGGCTTGTATAAAGGAGGTGTGTATTTCTAATACGTCTTGGCAGGAAAGTGACAAGTAACGGTGATTTCTGTCAGGTTTTTCTGGTTCTCGGCCGTGACTGTCGCAGTCAAGCCGAGGCCTGCCTTCTTCCTTCGTTCATGGGAACCCGAGCGGCGATGCCTGCTTGCCTAAGTGCCTGGCTGCTCTCACTGGGAGCCGTTCCCATCCTACTCATCTGTTTATTATTTTCCTGTGAGGGCTTGTGTTGTAAGAAAAAAAAAAAAAGGTGGGGGTGGGTGGAGGTCAAGATGGAGGGAATGTTCTCCCATGTTTCATTGACAGTGCTTCTGGAGTGTTGAATGATGGGTTTTTGAAGGAGAACAAATCATAACTACACTGGTAATTCACTGTGAAACATGCTATCTGTGGAGCTGGTTTTGATAAAAACTCTTCCTCAGTTAGACTTTTGCTTGGAATCATTGGATATTTGGTGGGAGGGGGTGTTTTAAGGTGCTCTTAAGGTTGAACATCTACAAAACTCATTGAGAAGGCTGAAAAATATTAAACATTTAAATATTAAAGGCCTAGCACTATTTGAAAAAAAATTCCCTGCTGCCTTTCAAGCCAGAGTTTTAGAATAAGATCATCTTAAGATGTCATTTTAGTCAAACCTTGAAAACAACACGCAAAACTGCTGTATGCCGTGCTCAGAGAATGTGTTGTGAGTGACTCTCAGATGCTACTCATCAAGTTTTAGCTCAATATCTATAAAATTGATAAATTTGGTGTTTTTTTCACGTTTTCATTGTTTTAATGTGTTCTAGGGGCTGAGTGACAAGGTGACGAAAACTAAAATTCCAATAAAAAATCCCGTGACGTTCTCAAACACATACAACATTTGTGTTTTTGTAAGCAGAGTACAAAAAAAAAATCTTGAGGTCAGTTCTTCCCACTGCTGCCTTCAGGGCTTCTCAGTGGAATTGCACCATCAGCTGTGGGGTTTGTGTGTTGCAGAGTGGGCACTTAGTACATCTGACCTATGACCTTCCTACAGACTCAAGAGGGGAGGATTTTTCACTGAGAAAGGCAAGACCCTTTTTTTCTGGTCCCACACAGTCCTCTCAAAGTCACATACCAAAAGATACTTTTCCCATAATGAACCAAACACACCACTCTGTTCTTCCCTGGTTTATAGCCAAAGGAAGTGGGCGATCTCATGAGTGGGGTCCTGCCCGGTACTCATGGCAGACCTGACCTCTAGCAAGAACCACAGTTAGGCCTTTCTCTGCAGGTCAGGGGAAATATGATGAGGGCCAAAAGCTGGGGGAAAAGGTCTAGTGCTCCTAATAAGACAGAAGCATTTTGTTCACATTTCATCAAAAACATTTTCATTTTCAAATGTTTTTATGACCCAGTTCTCAGATATGAGATACACTTTAATACTAACATTAGATATTAATCTAGATTTTATTGAAAAACTGTGAAAGCAAGTTATTTGTTTAACATAAACATGTTTAATTTTATTTATTTATAAAAATGCCAATAAAGTGCAGAAAAACAACAGTCCAAACAATTTTAAATTCAAAATAGTATCTATAGGAAAACTGTCTGTAAAGTGCACGGAAAAACATTGCTTAAAAGGGTGGGAGCTTATTGAACTCCAGAACCTGGAGTGATGCAAAGTACTTCATCAGTGTGACAGCATCCTTCTACCTAAAGGCATTGAGTTTAGAGTCATGAACCCTAAGGGAAAGATTTGAATAAATAGTGCAGATTTAGCTCATTCTGCACTTGTGTAAATGCCATATTTTTAGTTTGAATTTATCCAAACTGACTGCATAAAAATAAATCTTAAAGAAAATGTTTTAAATGAATTATATTAGTATGAATTTATTTAATAGAAATAAAATTCAACATAAAAATCGGAAGAAAATGAAGTAAAATACATATTGTATTGGGTGCACATTTTTCAGGATTGATTGATTGAAATGGGCGTGGGTCAGTGCGAATGATCAGTTTTGTGAAGGGAAACTATAAACTTGTACTTGTTCAGGATGAAAACAGCTTTATTACTTGTGATTACAGCCTGTCTTTTCCCTCAAGGACTCTTTTCTTCACAGCTTGTCCCTCAGCGATCGAAACCAGGCTGTGCACAGACAAGCAGAGGTAATGTATGTCACGCCTCACTGTCTGTCCTTGTCTCGGAGGAGACAGATACAATAGATGAGTACATAAGATATACAAAAATTGAAAGACAACGTATTACAAGCCTGGGTGTGATGAAGGGAACCAGAGAAAACCATGTAATGGGATTTTTCCCCCCTAGTTTTAGAAACCAAAAAACAAGTGTCAGGATGTGAAGCAACAGTAAAACAAAAAAAGTGAAAATGAGGTGAGGGTAGAGAACATGGAGTCCAGCTTGTAGTGTTAGTAAATAGGACTGAGAGAGGCAAATAGATAAAAAAAATAATAAATAAATGGGGGTGGAGGGAGGGAGGGAAAGCAGCCAAATGACAGAGGCGTGTTTGTGTTCTGATTAAGCTGAGCCAAATGAAGGCGGCTCACCAATAGCGATAACCAACAAAGACATCTCTTCACAAGAGACAAATCTGTGAACATCTTTTCATGTTCAATAGCAATGGGCAGTCTTTTGTTTTGATCAAAAACCAAGAAAAAAAACAGATTTTGTTTTTTTTAGTTTGGGAGCATACAATGAGAACCATTTTCATTTTTCCATATGTTTAAGTGAGCCCAAAAGCTACGCTACCATTACGTTCTTAAGAACTTATATTTTTTGGATATTTATTCCTTCTCACCCTGGCTGCCAAGTTGGGATGCACTCAAGCTGAATAAACAACGATGTGGGCTCTTTGGACTGAGACAGGCTTCCTGGCATGGGTGTGCCTGCACCCTGCTTGGTTTCTCATCTCTATGGTTGGCGACAGTGAATAGATCAAATCTGTGGCAGTGTTGATCAGGTCCTCAGTGAGGTTTCTTTTTTTTTTTTCTCTCTCTCTCTGCTGGCATCGAACTTAGGCTGGGATGCAGCCAGGGTTGCCAGGCAAGGCAACACTCCTATTAGAGTCTGCCTTTGATTCATACACACATGCACCATCAACACCCACTAAACTCACTCTCACGCTGCCGGTGGCATCAGAGAAAAACACGGCCATTCTTGGGAAACAAATTAAAAAGGATGATCACCCCCCCACCCCTTGTTGGAGGTACTCCTTCACTGGTGGTGGTCAAACCAGAAAGCAAATGCATGTTGTAATTTGTCCATGAATTAAAAAAAAACCCATCAGATTCCCAGACATCTAATTACAACATTGAGCGAGAGAAACAAGTGATCCATGGTGGAAGAGGTTGAAAACCAAAGGAGAAATGATATGTTTGAGAAAGAAATGTGAGGGCACAGGATGTTGGGGAGAGAGTGCGTGTTTGTGTGCTTACCCACTTAAGTATTAGAAATTTTGATTTTTTTTTCGTATTGTTGATTTTCTTTTTTGCTTTTGCCTCTTGCTTCTTGCCTTGTCTTGCACTGAAACAGGAATTTCAGGTTTTTGTGTAATATCGTCACCTCACTGCAGCTTTGCTAATGGAACATTACACCAATCTGACCTCATTGTCCTTGACAAAAAAAAAAAGACAATAATGTTACCCCGACTCAAATTACTTCACATTTAAACCCTGGACAATCAAACTCCCAATGCTCTTGTTTGAGATTTACAATGCTTTTACACAGATTGAAACCTCTAATCACAGAGTTTCACAGAAAATTAAAGTGGAAATTTTGAGAAAATGAAAGGAGCAGAACAAAACAATACGGTGGGCAAACTGAGGCCAAAGACTGGAAATTCCAGTTGAATTGTTTATGTTCTGGAAGAGCGGTAGGAAAAGAGAACTGCTGTAATGTTGTAATGGTTGTGACAAAACCAGCTCTGTGTCTGTGATTGTGAAACAATGTGTGAGGCTGACCAGCGAGAGCCAAGATTTCTTATTTTATTTTTTTGGGGGGGGGTCGGGTTGGGGTATTTGTGCTCCAGTCAGTCTTGAGTGACCTTACAAACAAGCAGCTCGACTCAGAATGAGAAACGGTGACCACCCTCTACATGTGCGAATAAAAACAAGTGACCCACGCTGAGTCTGCGAGAGGTCACTGCAGGCAGAGCTCTGCAGACGAGCGGAAGGGTGGGCCTGAAAGAGAGCGAGCAGGAAATCTAAGAGGAATGGACATTTGTCAGGACTACAAGGGAGAGTAAAAGTTGTGTTTGTTTCTTCATGTGGAGTCTGTTTCTCTAATAGACTT
The DNA here is from genome assembly GCA_031762495.1 of Anablepsoides rubrolineatus. Classification (NCBI taxonomy): domain Eukaryota; kingdom Metazoa; phylum Chordata; class Actinopteri; order Cyprinodontiformes; family Rivulidae; genus Anablepsoides; species Anablepsoides rubrolineatus. The sequence continues at coordinate 13,197,398 of JARVGW010000194.1, forward strand.
TTCTGTCACAAAACAACCTGGCTTCCCCTGATTGACTATGTAAAGATTAATGGCTCCCCTCAGGTCTGAGTTCAGCTCTGTTGATACTAATGTGTCCCATGTGGCCATATCTGCAGTCACACACAGACACTTTAAACGGTGACTGACCTCCAACTTGTTTTTCAGCTCTCATTAGTTTTGTGGTGTCTTTGAGAAACAGTTCTGCTCCTGAATAATGTTCTACTGCACTTCTGTTATTATTTTGTGTCATTAATTAAGCCTGAAGCACTGCTGTCTAGACACCAGATCCACCCAGTAGCATCCAACAGCTCCCTTTCTTTTATTGCTTCCTTTATTTTGCCTTCAGTTTCACACTCTTTTCATCTGTCCCACAACTTAGTTCTTACTCATTTTTAGCCTGACAGTAAAAAACTAATTTAAATAACCTGACACCAGAAAATCTAGGTGTCACTAATAAACCAAAGATACATATTTTTTCTACCTAATTACATTTTATATTTAAGAATGACAATGTTTTTTTGTTATCTTATTGAGGTTGCGTGCAGACAAACCCAGGGTATCATAATTGGCTTAGAATTTGTGACAAGACCTAACTACATTACAATACTCTCATTATGCTGCAATTAGGGTTTGATTGTGAAACAAAGGTACAAAACAATGGTTTGATGAGACCTCTTTTTTAGCGAAACTTTGCTGTAACTCCTGCATTCATTCAATTAGTAAATAGGTCCTTCATTCTGTTCACAGCACCCCAATTCTCTCTCTCTGTGTTTTTTTTTTCCAAGTGCAACACATCCCACCCCTTGTTGCCCAAAACTTTCTGCCCACCCTCTGCCAGTAGCCTGCAGTGTCCCACATTGGGTCTTGGCATCTGAACATTCAGGACATACAGACTCCTCCCCCATCCTCCTCGGACACCTTCGTCCCCTTCCCCACCAACACGCACACACCCGTTTGATTGTGACTGACAGTGTCTTTGTTCCATTGTGTGGAGCTGTCGCCTCTGATGAAGACACATACACAGAACTGAAATTGTTGTACGCAGCTCAGAAACTACAAGTTTACAACCGATTGCATGATGAGCCCTGTGTTTTCTGACTGGATGAGTGGAACTAGAGTGTAGGAGTGTATAATAACATGGCATGAATTGGAGTAAAACGTGTACAAAAAACTAGGCTACACAAGCCAGACCACAGGCTCCTCACAGAGTGGACCAGGACCAGGGGTCCAGGCCCGATGGGTTAAGGGGGCCAGCTGGAGAGGGAGTCTCGGGGCTGCGCAATGTGTCTGAGGTTGTCATTAGTTTTCACCCCTCCTCAGGGATGGGAACCAGGTCACATTCTCTCACACGGCACAAAGCGTGTGTGTGTGTGTGTGTGTGTGTGAGGGTTGGGGGTTCAAGGGAGGGGTTTGGGTGAGGGGGGTGTAGGCCATGACCTCTTTATATCCATCAACAGATCACTATTTTGGCCCATAGGCATGCTCATATAACACAATCACACACAAACACATTCACATGCATGCAAACACATGCTAATGTGTGCACATGTGCACAGACAGGCGCACTCAAAATGCATATGCAAAAACTACTATGTGCTCTGATGGTGGCCTCATATGTTTTGTATGCAAATATGTTACCAAATGCCCTTGTCTATTGAGGAATTATTGTTGCCAACATCTGCTGCTATAATTAACGTTTATCTTCATTATTAACCATTCAAAATGCTCAGTATGAATTGTTGTTGAGCTTGTATTTGTAAAGAGTTGTAAGAAAATGAGCAAATGAATCTATAAATAAGTGATGGTTGCAACACAACCTAAAGTTTGCACCTGTTTATCCCAGACAAGGACACAACTCACAGGCAGATCCACACAGCTAAGTCAGGAGAAACTTGAACTGTTTTATATAAGTGAAACACATTTTATTTACAGTAGGTTTTAGTGTGACTGGGTGTCACAGCAGTGACTCTGAGTACCAGAGCCTGAAACATGGAATCAGATAAATTGGTTGTTTCCCCTCTAGTGCTGGAATGTGCCAAAATGTCTGCACAGAAAATGGTTTGTCTTTAAAATCAATGGGCCGAATCATGAAAGAACCCAGTAAAATACTGCCCCCTCTTGGCATCAAAGGCGTTTCACACACAGTTTAAAAACCTTTAGATAACCTTTATAATAAACATTTTATAGTAAGTCAGAATTGTAATTTGATTTAATATTATTTAAAAAACAAACAAACATAAAAACTTTCGGGCTTAGTCAGAACATTGTTTATTTTTAAATTAAAATCCCAAATTAAAAATGTCTGACCACACATCGTCTTGAATTTTTAAAAATCAAAACATATCCAACTTATGAAAAGATTAAGAACCTGATTGAACAGCAGTTATGACCATGAGAACACTACTTTAACGCAAACATACAATTAGGGACACAATACAATACAATATAATACAGTTAATATATTCTGACTCTGTAATATATGTCAACTTTGATCAGCCTGAGTGTAAAGTTATATAGGCTAAAAAGCATATTTTTCTTATTCCTATATTTTCAATTACCTCTTTGTTTCACATAGTAACTGAGTTCAGTTTTTTTGTGCTTTAATATCTGTCCATGAGATTTCTGACTCATGTCCTGTCTGTGCACTGACAGAACATTAGGTTTTAGATAATGGAAAAAAAAACAAAAAACTAAATTGTGGCGTTCTTTTCATTAAATAACAATGCAATAATTCAATGTAATGTTTAATATTGCTGCGTTCTGGTCTATGCTTCTTTGTCAGTACATTAGAGCACCCTGCATTTATCATCTCTGTGGAAAATGTGCAATTGTGCATGCTGTCTGGCAAAGCTTATCATGGTTGTGTCTTTGAACAAAGAAAAGGAGCCCTCTTCTTTCTAAGCTACTGGTTCTGGGCTACCTGCTCAGACCAGAGCCTCAAAGAAAGCCAATGAGGAAATGAAGCATTCAACACTGTGCTCAGTTAGGAGAGATGGTGCGTCTGCGCAGGCAGCTACATGTCAGGCACTTGAGGATGCTCATGGTGATGTGCATGAGAGGGCCGAAATTGAACAGCAGGTTGTAAAAGGTGTTCACAGACAGGCCACCAGTCTCATCCGCATACTTTAAGGCCACAATCGGTGTGTAGAGACTGTTGGTCAGGTTCCTAAAGCGAGGGCTGTCTGACTCAATAACCATCTTAGTGCACTGGATAAAAAAGAAACAAAAAAAGTTTTGGGTGATTTCATAAACTTTTCAACCTTTGAAAACAAACACACATCAATTCTTGCAAGTTCAGCTGTAAAGTTGGTATAAAGTGAGGTAGATAAGTCATTTCCTTACTTTAGCTATGTCCTCCGGCGTCTGACCCATGGCTTCAAATATATCTGTGGATGATGGCAGGTAAACATCTTTAAAATATCGAACTGTGTCTGCATCAACCCCTGGAAAATCCATCTTGGACACATTCTCCATCATCTTCGTCTCGAACTCAGTGTGCACTGGGCCGGGTTCAATCATGGACAACCTTGAGGCAAGACAGACACAGAAGGATTTGAGAGGAAGCATGTATTATCAAAAAGGGTAAAGACAGATGTGAAAATAGGACAGAAAAAAAGAGGTTAATCTACCGGATATTGAACTTCATCAGCTGCACAGCCATACTCTCACAGAACCCTTCCATTGCAAACTTAGAGGCTGTGTAAACATCATTAAACACCACTCCTGATGCAAGAACAAAACACAATAAAGTAAAAGTATACCATTGCATTTTAACATTAACATTTATAGCATTCAAATACCCAAACTTATCAATAAGATCTTTACTCATAAAGGTCACAACTGCTTTGAACAAAAGGTTTTAGACACATAAACATTAGTTTAAAAACTTTTTAACTTGTTCTGTTAAACCCTAACCACAGAGTTTGTCAAGGTAGTAAAAGTAAACACTAAAATTCTTTTCATGTGTTTGCTATTTGACCTAAGACATTCCAAAGGCATGTATTGGAAATGCAAGGTATACCCAGGAAGGTAATAAATAAAGTTAAGAATTTAAAAATGTTGTAATTGTCTGATGTTTTTGTGAAAACAAAGCATATTAAAAAAAAAACAATCTAACAATCACTTTAATGAAGGGGTGTACTCGGCTATACTTTTTATTGTCTGAATCAAATATATATATTTTTTTACTACAAAGAATATTTTAAATAATGTATTTTTACAATCAGAATTGAAAACCTCATCTACTGTAGTTTGGATTCTATTTGAGGTTTTGACATGTATATATTTTGAAGGAGCTCATACCTTGGAGACCCATTACACTGCTCATGACCACGATGTGCCCTGAACGCCTCTTCTTCATGTCTGGCATCACTTCTTTGATCATTCGAACCACGCCAAAGAAGTTGGTGTCAAAAACTCGTTTCATTTCTTCAATGCTGATGCTTTCCACTGGTCCCAGCAAACCCACACCTGCATTGTTGACTGACAGGAAGCACACCAAATCAGACCGTACCCTGCAACAGCAAAGCTCTAATAGTCTAACATTTTAAGGCTTTGTAGTTTGTTTAATCAAATCCGTGAGAATGATCAATAGACATTATTGCTTTTTACTACCACCAGATGTCAGTATGAAACAGTTTCAAGGAGGTGTGATGTAACACAAGTCCATGCTGAGGGGGCCTCTGGGTTTCGAGTAATTATGTGAAGGGGGTGTAAAGCTGGAATCATGTTATAAATAGATGCTTTATCCAGAATACAAGTTTTAACATGAACTGAAAAGAGGCACTTGTTCAGAAGTTATTAATCTAATACATTCTGCAACACAAAATCCAACTCAAGTTACTGCTGACCTTAGGGATTACTGAGCTCCAGACAGAGCCATGCTCTGCTTTGTTTAAGCTGTAAAGAAGGTGGTTCAGTGAAAGACTTTTTTTATGGATGCAATAAGTGTCACGTCTGGTGTCAGGTACACCTCACTCGAGATGGTCTGTGATGGCCTTTTTCTCTTTGAGTACAGAATCTATCTGCCCACTGGAATTTCAAGACTCCCAATCCCCTCCTTCCACCCACTCAACTGCAAAACCACAGCAAGTTCAACCGCCGTCTCCAAACCCTCCTGTTAGGAGTTTTGTTCTATTCCAACAGTAACAAATGTTTCTTAATATGCCTCAAAAAGTAAATCTCCAAAATAAAGATATAACATGTGTCTAATTACTGGGGCTATTCATTAACTTTTTTTAAACTTATTTATTATTGGGGAGCTGTTTACTCATTTTGTAAGATGTATGTGTGCAAGCACTGGTGTCACTTTCACCTCTTATGCACTTGGAAATCTGCTACTACCACAGAGTGTTGTACTCCAAACATAATTTTGTTCCCTTTTTGACAATGACAATAAACTTTTTGAATCTTTGAATCTTTATTTTGAATACAATCTGCACCAGGAAGAGAAAAAAAACTGTCTTTAAATTATTTGATGCAATCAGTAAAACCCAATGTGTTTAAAGTTTAAAGCGTTTAAAACTCACTCAGGATATCAATATGGCGGTCTTTAATGCTGTTGACGCACTGCTTGACGGACTCATCGCTGCACACGTCTAATGGGAGCAACGTCATCGTCTTCCCGTATGCATCTCCGGCTGCCTCCTCAAGCTTGTCCTTCTTCTTCAGGTCCCGCATGGTGGCAATGACTGATTGTGACAGACAGAAACGTGCACAGGAACAAGGTGGATTAATAAACAAACATCTCAAATCCCTCGAATAATTCCATTTTGTTTCTAGAAAACATGAATATATACTTCTTTTTCACATCAAAATCTTTCAGTTGGGGTCTATATAAAGGGGAACTTCAGTGCTTTTGTCTGAACTCCTCCTTATTGTAACTCCACAAGCCCCCCTTTCACCTCTTTTCTGAGGTCACAGATCAATTCGTTTTGAGGCTGTCTCTTTAAATCCAAACGAGGTACCCCTTCCCAGCTTTCAGAATGATCTATTGTAGCTTAATAGAGTGCTTTACGACTATATAGTCGCACAGAAACCTTTTTATTTTATTTTTTTTACAAGTTAATTAAAACAAGTCAACAAGGGCAGACTTGTCCATCCAACTTTACGTGTTGGAGCCAGAGTCTGACCCAGAGCCAGAGGAGAATGAAGACTCCTAGAGACTCCAAGTACACAACAAAATGTATTTAACAGCTAGAAAAGTGGATTTTGCACATGTCCCCTTTAACTGTTGCATTTCCCCAAATAACTCCAACGTAGTGAATGCAAGCCCAAACCAACATTGTTTGGCCTCAAACTGTTTTGCTTCTGACCATTGCAAGAATTGTGTAACTCTGTAGTCACTGTTTAATTTTAGATAATGTAACTACTGAGGTGGGGTAAAGTGGACTGAGTTTTGTTGGAACCCTGAACACAGAAAACAACCCTTCAGTTCTTCATGATGTGTCTACTAGTGAGATGAAACAGTGAGTTCTCCTCACTGATGCACACCGAGATGACACATATCCTCAGTTCCTAGAAGTGTTTATTTGGTGGCAGGGATGTTTCTACATCTTTAATTATAGAGAGCTATACAAAAAAAAAATCTTTTCTTTCTATCTCTAAAACCACTATGACTCATTGGCTAAATGACACAGAACTGCGCAACAACCGACAGATGAAACTTTAACTGAATATACAAGCACGAACGCACACACACACGAGCCGGGACAAAAGTGAAAGAGTCGGGGCCAAAGTTCCTGTCGGAGGCAGCGCCTGTTCCAGGACACAGAACTCATTCACTCTGAACTTTAAACACTGGGCAACATTAACCTACACACAACACAGAAATCTGTCATCACCAGCAGCTATCAGCACAGCCGCTGACCCAGCTTCACTGGCTTCTTCCACGTTGTGTGTTTTGCTTACACTGTGCTGACTGACGTTATCTAACACACGGAAAGAGAGGCACAGTTGCACAATGGCGATAAGCAGGAGTAAACAACCTCTTTATCCCACATTTATCTGAATCTACCTGTTGTTTTTGGCAGCTAAAGGCAAAATCTCACCTGATTCTTGTGAGAACATAAGCACAGTTGGATAACTTGGATTAGAAAGGATTACTTACTTAACTCCAGCTTAATAAAATATTATGCAGCATGTTGTCGAAGCTAAAACAGTTTTTGAAAATGAGTGAAAATTGGATTAGTTGCTGTTTACAAGTTTTTACATCTAGATTATGTACTGTTAATACTCTGTGATATTTTATTTCAATTCAATCAAGTGACAGAAAGATTTATGCGTTGATGAAGAGGTAAACAAGAGCTCCATTGTTCTTCTGGCTCCTGGAGGAAACACTTCTGGGCAGCTCAAATATTCTTGAATGAACCACGTTTCAACAAAAACACAACGGCGCTCAGGAGCTTTCTTAAGAGTTTTGTGCATGCAACTAAATGTTACTCAAGGCACACAACGCAATATTTAATCTCCGCTGGATTGCCTAATGAACAGAGCAGATCAGTGCTTTTTCTCAGACGTGGCCTTGTTGAAAGCAGCTCACAGCGAGGAACAGATTCTGCTCTGCCAGCCCTGGGAGGGAGGGAGCTGTAAACTGCTTTTGTTTTGCTCATCAATTTTCATGGTAATAAATTTCATAAGATCTCAGTGATCCAAAGAGCAAATAAATAAAAAAAATAAAAAATACTGAACCAAACGTTGCACCAAAGTTTCTAAAGAAAACAATGCTAGTGGCTGTGACATAAGGACTTTATTTACAGGACTCCAACAGCTGTATTTAAAGGTACTCATATAAACTATCAAAGCAAACATAAAAAAGTTAACCTAAACTATAGTAAATAGTGCATTCTATAGTGCATTCTATAGAAGCTTACTCTAGTAGTTTTCCAGATGTATTGATATGCAATTCTGAAAAGAGGGTATGCACCCAATGTAAACAAAGATCTTTCATCTGCATACTTTAGTCCAGGTTTTCTCCAACATGTTGGCTCAATGGACCCCTTAGTGAAACCCTTTCAGGGACTTCCTCAAAAACCTCATGTTGATTTAAAAATGATTTGCTGTCATTTTAACCCCTAAATGCCATGGGAATATTATTTTTAGTTGGGTTGAGTATGTTTGTTTTACTGGTGCATTGTTCCTAATATGTAAATAAGTAGTTTATTTTTATGAAAAACAAAATCAACAGTTTATTATCATTTTTTAAGACCCCCCAAGCTACGACTCACGGACCCCAGTTTGAGAACCTTTGCATTAGTCAACAAATAATTAGTAGATACTAAAACATCACAACTGTTGTACTTGGTTCCTCCATGGGCGTCTTATTGAGAAGTTGCTCACAACTGTTTCTTACACCTTTTGAGTTCAATGACACATTAACCATTTATATGCCTGTTTGCTATTTTTTTATACATATATACCAGTCTTTGCAATCAGTACTTTCAATGGCTCATTGACGCACATCCAAATTATTCTCAGCTAAGAACAAAATCTGTTTCAGGAAAGATTGAGGGAAAACTCCCACCAACGGGAGTGGGGTTGCTAAGGTGGTCTCACGAAACAGTGTAAGTCCCTATGAAGCAAAATAACAAAGGATTTGGAGTTCACTTCAGATTTTCGAACCTGACATTAATGATGTCTGAGAAACAGGGAGGAAACAGCAACAATGTCAAAGTGGGACTGCACTGCTCCCCTGTGTCCCAATGAAGACTTCAAACAAGGCCCCTGCTTTAGAGTGAACCCATGCTTGTACAGGTCTCAAACTTTGTCCCTCTTTTCACACTCGCTCCACTGAGGGGACTATAGGCACATTAGACACGGCACTAAACTGGAGCAGGCCCTCTACAATTCACAGCAATAAAAGGGAGCTTTGTGCTGGAGAAGTCACTTGAAAGAGAACTGACAAGACTCCTTTTCTCTGAATCCTGCCTGGCAAGCTGCATCCTTGCAGAGCCCTGCCCTGAAAGCACTTCTTTTAGATGACAATGAGTGAAACTGAGAGGGAGAGTGGATTTCCAGTCTGACAAAACAACATGATTGCGATTTTAGTTAAAGTTCTCATAAAATCTCACATGAAGCTCAGACTTGATGGGGGTGCGAGCAGCAGAGAGACAGAGAAACAGAGAGAGCTGCAGGGAAAGTAAACACGTCGTCTGATTAGGCGACACTCAGAAAGACTTGCTGCTGATTAAAGAATAAAACACATTTACCATGATAACGCTGCTTTTCGTCTTTGGCCAGCGTGACGGCAATTCGTAAACCGATGCCCGAGGAGCAGCCGGTGATCAGCACAACTTTCTGCCCGCTGCTCGCCATGATCTGTCCGGGTTTGGGAGCTGTGTTTTCCGGCGGTCCTCTGCTCCGGATGATCGCTGCGGAGGGAGCTACCGATCACTTAAAAACAACAAACAAACAAACAAACAAACAACACAAAACAAACTAAAGCGGATCATGAACGCACTGCAGCCATGTGAGCTCCCAGCTCAGTCACATGTTTACACCGAGGAAAATAAAAAAAAAGTCGTGACATAACACCCACCGCTGATTAAAACTATATGAGTACAGCCCTGGGTCAGAGGAATGAAGTCTGCTTAATTCTTTAAAGGGGAAAAAAAGTGAACGTGCACGCGCGCACGTGCTTGTTGCTGATGGGGGCAGTGCTTATTTGATTTGTGAGCTGTTGACCCCAGCAGCACCTCAAACACTGTTCCGATTATATTTTCCAAATAAATCTTAGCTTCCACGTGATGTTTCCTGTCCTGTTATTTATTATTTTCCAGTTCATTTATTTATTAGGACTGTAAATGATCAACAAATATTATTGTTGTTTTAATAATAAAACCTGCAGTAGTAGCTGTATGCTGGAATTATCTTTAATTTTCTGGAAATAATAAACCTAAATTACTATAACTTTTTTGTATTAGTTATACATTTATCAAATTTATTGAAATGTTAAACCATGCAATCGGTTTGTTAACATATACCACCATCTTGTGTTTAGCAAAGGAATTGCAGAATTAATTATATTTTTTGACTAATGGACTTTGGCCTCAGATGTTACAAAAGGTCAAAGTGTCTAAGATATGTTCTCAGATAAAACCCTTTTCCCTCCCATCCAGGGAAATCCTGCAATACGAGAGTCTGTCTTGGTTAAGCTCTTTCCTACATGATGCAACTTTATACACATTGCATCATGCAGTTTTCTTTTGTCAGAGGACGGAAAGTTTATGTTTTCTGCACAAGCTAAAAGGGATCATTATCAGTGGATAGCCTATATAACAGTAAATAAGATGTTTTGCATGTAAACACGTTATTATTTGGTTTGTGATTTTATCCTAACTGCTTAAATCCACTTAAAACCACGTTTTTCTTGCAGCTGACTAGTTAGTTAGTTCAAGGTTATTACAAAAATGTAAAAAAAATAATAATAATAAAACAAAAATATAAAATAACAAAATACTACATACTTGTAAAGGAATGAAGAGAAGTAAAAACACATTTATTCATACCTTCTCCAAAGCTTACTAAAAGTAATAAATTCTTCTGTTTCTGTATTCTAAATTATGCAATAATGAGTTTATTAAGACCCCCCAAAATAATTAGTATA
>JARVGW010000194.1:13210683-13221517 GCA_031762495.1 Anablepsoides rubrolineatus
CATACATACATACATACATACATACATACATACATACATACATACATACATACATACATACATACATACATATATAGGAAAAAATATTTACTAATAATAATCTGACACCAAATAATAGTTTTATTCCTCTCCTTAAACTTCTTTATGTTCAGACATTCCTTGAGTTCCACGCTCAAACTGTTGCACAGATTTGCTCCACCAATGAAAATCCCAAACCATCATGTTAACATTATTATGATGTAAACAGAAAAGCAAATGAATATTTTTTTTCTGCTGAGACGTTTGTTCCTACACTGTAAATTTTAACGTGTTTAAAAACAATTTATAGAGGGTTTTAATGTTTTTCTTCAGTTAGCACGTTTTCTTCTGTTACCAAGAACTGAGATTACTAAATAGACTTCCTACTTCACGTTTGAAGGAAGGCCAGATGGTTCAGAAAAATCTGCAACATTTGAGAAATTTGGCTTTGCTTTTGATTTTTATCTCCTGCCTTTAAAGCTGGGTGGACTCCTTCCCATCTTACTCTGCAGGGATACAAATTAGTTTCTGTGTTCCGGTGATGCCTGCCAACCTCCAAGGTAAGAATTCCAGAAGACCCAGAAGGAGTTCAGAGACAAAGAGGAGGGAACATTGCAGGTTAGTTCATGCCACAGCCTTTTTGAAAGCCTTTTTTTTTCTCTGCATGCGTATATTTAATTTTTAATTGTCCTTCCCCTGAAAGCTTTCACCTTTTCCTGACTTATTAGACAAAATCCAGCTGTACTGAGACACAAAGTATTTCTAACTTTCTTGGTAAAGTCCAAATCACAATCACACTCCTTCCTTAAACTTTCTAATCTTTTTTATTGCTTCAGTTGATTTCCTGGGTTCTGATTATTAGAATATTTGAACAGATGCACCTGGAGCTTCGCTTTTCCAGCTGATATTTGAGTTTATGTTCTATAATTAAAGATGGATTGTGTGATTAGAAATGTTGTTCTGCTAAACAGTGCAATCGCTCATCATTTTAATGCTTCTGAATAAATATTTTTTTCTGCTTATTTACAAAAAAACACGTTTTAATTCGTATTGATCACTTTCAGAATCTGGCTCATGGCTGCTTTGGGTGTTTGGCTTCATTTTTTGAGCCCCTCTGTTAAACACGTTTTTATGCAGTTGCCCAGGACAAGAGACAGACTCTGGCCATGCCACTGAAAGGATAAGGGACTGGGATTGGGGTTTGGAATGTTTGCCACAGATCAGGAATGGAGCTTTCTGCTCTTTTGTGTGCAGTCTGCAGAGGAGGTGTGGAATGCAAACTACACAAGACAAGAAACGAGGCCAAATGAAAGAGTAGCTGGGGGTCAGTGTATGTGAGGGACACTTGAACAGAGGAGGAAACGGGTGCAGAGAATTCTGAGGCCGACACAAAACACCTTAAATTGAGCGAGATCGCTGAAAGAAAAGCTCAAGAGCAGAACCAACAAAAAGAAGTTTCATTTATTGCTGCAGCTTCAGATGCAGCTTAATTAACATTTCACACATTTCTTATAAAGCAAGACTGCCTTGGAGGTTATTGTTACATGTTTTGACCTATTGTAGTTTCTGATTTTTGAGTACATTTCAGTTCAACTTTCATTTTCAGTCTGCCTTAAGTTTTGTTTATCAGCTGGATTTTCTTTTTCATTTTATTTCAGTTCTTGTGAATTCATATTGATCTTGTGCTTTTCTGCACAATTTATTTCCCAAATTAAAAATGAAAAAGACCAATAGTTTGCTTAGGATACTGCCTGTACTGTGAACCAATAAGAAAAAGAAAACACATGAAGTCAAGCATGAATGTGGTCTGTTTAAGTAAATCCAACATTATCTGTTAATTAGCCCTGCCTCTCTTATCTCTATTGATTATAATATCATCAGATCAGTGCAAAAGGGAAAATTCCACTGCAGGAAGTAGAAACAAGCTTTCAGGCTCCATTCTGATGTGATTCTTTTTTGTAACAATATGAATGATCATTTTTTAAATGCCAAAGCTGGATGAGGTAAGAAGTGATGATAAAAACTGTCAGCAGTATTTTGTCACATGAAGCACATCAGATAGAATAAGGCAGTACTTCTGCAGCTCCACGGTTTTGTAAAATAGGATTTGGTTTCTGTGATTCTGCACGGATTTCTCTGCATGCAACAATTGCTTTATCAGTGGAAATTGTATATTTCTGACTCCATACTATAAAAAAAGCACAGTTTTGAATATAAATTTAATCATTGGCAGGATAAGAAGCATCAGAAAAAAATTCCCTTTGAAACCTCCCACTTTTTTTGTGATAGCTGTCCTGTTGTCCTGTTCTGGCATGTTCTTCATTCAAGGAGCACACGGCAGGCAAAGTCGATTGAAAACCCATTTCAGGGTCTTTAATCTTTACTCATCTGCTCCTCTGCAGGAGGTTTCACAGTAAAGCCTAAAATGCACGGTGATGACAGATAACTTCACTTCCACACTCGCAGTGATTAAATAATATGGAAAGCTCGCATTCATTTATCAGCACCAAATTATCCACAGGGCGAGGGAGAGGGAGAATAATGATTTCAATTTATAACACTATATTTCAAGTGTGATAAATGTGTAACTCCAAAACTATGAGCATAATTTAATCACTTTTAGAATTAAGGAATAAATAACTAAAAAATGATGTGTGAATAAAAAGAAGCTTCAGCCCCCCCTCCCCCTCCCCTACCCTCCCCCCACCCGCTTCTTTTTTATTTAAAGTCTGGGATTGATTTACTTCCAGCTAATTTTATAGATCCCCCCCAACCATTAATCCATGGATACATGTCAAAACACATGAAATATAATTTACTGTCTTGGTCTTTCCACATAATTGTTAATGAGTGCAAAATAAAATGTCTCTGTTGGTTTGTGCTGATTGATTACCAGGATAAAAGGACTGCCAGCATGATCTCAGTTTATCTCAGTGTTGTGTCGATACAAACATGTTTATACCAACTTAATGAATGGAATTTATTTACCTTCCATTATTCACATTCAGCCTGATTTATGAAATGATAATTGGTTAATATGGATCGATAAAATGAGATCATGCAACTAGATTGATTTCCTTTAATTTGGAAGGTTTTTTTTTTTTTTTGGTCATGCAGGTGTAACATCAAGATGGTGTTTAAAGCACAAAGAGAACTGCATTTTAAAATGCATTTTTGCATATTAATTGACCTTTTTAAATTTTGCTTTTGTGCATGTGGGATGAGTGTGGGTTTGAGTTGTACCTGTCCAAAGGTTGGACATAACACATGTAGTGTAAATATTTCTCACCAGGACCTTAGACTACTCACTGAACTCTTAATAACTATCTGCTAAAAGCTGCCAGGAATGTGGCTCTGACTCAGCTTGGCTCAGACAGAACGAAGAAGGGACATGGTGGGAGGCCAGGAGGGTCTGTTGTTTACCCACCAGATTAACTTCAATCTAGTCAACGATCTGTTCCTGTCAAACCTGCTCATATATTATTATTTTTTTCTGCAGACTTTCTGATCAGTTCCACACAATATGTGAAAAATCTGCATCTAGTGTTTTTGTATTTGTTGAGCATTCCTTTCTATAAAAAAACACACACAAAAATACATTTATTATATATGTTTGTCATCCCTTAACCATGAAGAAAAATAAACATTTTTGATTCACATTAAATCTGGTTGGGGTCAATGACATTTCACATCAAATGACTGCGACCAACAATTTGGTTTGGCTCGAAATAAAATGCAACAGCAATTATAGCCTTTCATCAGTGTGTTATTTCTTTCTGAGGTTTGACAGTTTTCTCCCTTGAGATGGTTTGGCTCATTTTCTCTGTTCTCTGGGATTTCATTTCACAGTTACTTTACAAAAGCCTGTTGTTGCTTGGACTCTGGAAACATTATCTTTGGTAATTTTCCAATTAGCAAAGGTCTTTTCAAGTCTTATCTTAGAGCATGTCTCAACTGAATATGGTGGAATTAATTAGATTTCTGACAGGCCTAATTTATTCCACAGATGATCAACACTGTTGCTTTTTTCAACAGAGTGTAAAAGATGTCGCCTACACAAAGTATCCTTCAGGTAAAGGTGCATCAAATGGTGTAGTTTAAAAGAGTTTGCCAGTAGTGTTCCAGATATGTAGTTCTGCATATTGTGCCAATACATAAAAAATAGTTGGTATTTTAGGTCTTGCATGGCTCTTGTGTTAAACAGCCATTATTGACATTTGCTTGTTTTCGTATGTAAATGCACAGGATAAGCATCAAATTTTATTTGCAACTTTTAAATTAATAATTAAAAAATGTTTTGTTTCTTATTTTATCAATTTTGTTTTGACCCATCTTTTTATGATACTGCAGTTAAATTGTTATTGTTTTGTTGAATCCAAAGCTTTTATAGTTTTGACTAAATCTGAGACTTGCATGGTTTAAAATTAATCTATTAATTTAGAAAATGAATTTCAACCATTTATGCCTGCAGCTACACAAAACGACTAACGGTTGTCCTGTTAACAATCTAAGCTTCACCTTATTCAGCTTCCAGCTTTAGTGTCAGTCCACTCTGAACAAACCTTTTTGCATTATGGGCAAGGAGTGTACATAAAAACTTTAAACCTTGAGCTGGCCTTGAGTGCTGCAACATTTGGACCATTTATCCCATAAAGTTCAAAGCCTTCACATCTCCTGAGCTATAATCTGATCTGTAAGGGTTCAAATTCTTGCACCAAACATAAACTGACATTTTTACATTTTAATCAAGAGGGAAAAAACTTGTCATCATTGTTGTCACCATTCTGATCAACAATGTTTGAAAAGTATATTTATCACTTAAACAGTTATATCTTGATTCCTCTTGTAATATTCTGCCAGTGCGCAAATAACCTCTGAGAGGTGAAGAGGTTTAGAAGTGTTGCACATCACCTCTGGGGGGTAATGACAACCTCTCCAAAGTAAGACCGAACAAATTTCCTCAAAAAAAAAAAACTCAACTGATTTATGAGGGAGTTTTTTTCTGCAGGCACATGCACGGCTCATCCGTTCGTCCCGGGACACCGTCCTGTGTGGGAGGGGAGGGGTGGGGAGCAGGAGGAGGGAGTGATGATGAGAGGGAGAGATTGAATGAGAAGGACAGAGAGAAACCGAGAGGAACCAGCAAAAACAAATCTTCTCCAACAATCAAGGAAGTGAAAATACCGACCATCTTCTCCCCCTCCACACGCATGGCTGCCTAGTTCCAAACAGAAGTTCTGCAGAATTAAGTTCTGGGTGCGGAGGCGCGCGCGCGCGGGGTCCCCGCTTTGCAGGATGGACAGTTTAATAAGGACCAGGTTGCGCAGAAGAATACATCTGTTTCTTTTTATCTTTCTTCATCTATGGACGGCTCAAGCTGGTAAAGTATCTAGTTGACCACATGCAGTTAAATAATGAAAGATGTCAGGCAGGTTGCAGCTCCCATCAGAAATGGGGAAAAGTGTCGCTCAAAGTCCCGACAGGACCTAAAATGATGCACTGCCCCACTTTCAAGTTTCTTTGCCTTTTTGATGACACGTGCATTTTTAAAGTGGCCTCCAGGAAAGCTCCAAACTTCAGTTTAAGTCTGTTATTGTGCATTAATCCTGATGTGTCAGGCTGATTTCTGTAATGACGCGCGTTCTGAGTGTTTTGGTGAAGCTGCAACTTGTCCACTGGAGTTGCTCCAGGCTTGCATTAAAACTGTATTTTTAAGGTTACTTGAAATGTGATGACTGTAATTAGTACTTAAAAAAAAACGAGATCATGTTGATTGAATCAGTTTTCCTGTACCAGCTGTGTTTTTATTAAACATTTTTAAAGGAGCCCTTCATGCGTCAGGTCAGGTTGGTGCGTCTGTGATGTCATGTTTGAGTTTACCTGTGACCCGGCGTCGGTTTGCCGTGAAAACGTTTGACATTGACTTGAGAAGGAGCTGAGTGACTGAACTCTGAACAGAATTGAGTAGATTAAAATTCCTGTCATGTATCTGTTCAATGTGCCCTCTGCTTGCAAAGGGTCTTCTGTGAAGGGACTTAGCACCAACAATCACACTGCCATGGTCATAATTGTTCTGGCAAATTGAAATCTTTGACTTGTTTCATCCATGGATCCTGTTACACCTCCTGTAGAAGTGGAATAAAAATATATTTTTTCAGCTAAGATTGAGCTTTTATCAAACTGTTGCTTCGATCTGTTAATGTGACATGAAATTCACTGCACTTCCAAAAATGATCAGCTGTGTGTTCATTTATTTAGGTCATTTGGTTCACATACACCTGTCCTCATTCCCCGTGGCCTTGTAAAACTATCTTTAACAGGTGCAAACCACTTCCTTCAGGTGCTGCGATTAAGAAAGTCCCTGCTGGAGTGCCATGCTTTAACAGCAGGACCGAACCCTGTGGCAACCGGAGGGGCTTAAAGATGTTTCATTTTCACATTTTTTCCACATGCAGCCAGCTTGTGGCTGGAAGGATTTGTTGAAACGCACTGACTGGAATGAAACGATAGCAGGAGGAAGTGAGCCAACTGACCTTTATCACATTCTAGTGGCCCGGTGGCTGCTGTGTCCACTACTAATGAGAGCTGGTGCAGAGATGATTTCAAAGAGTCTATCACATCTGGCAGTGCAGATATCTCAGTTATATGCTTCGCTGTAGATAATACATTTGTGTGTTTGAGGCTTTGAATGTTCAGCATGGATGTGCATGTGTGTAAAACAGCGAGGGAAATTTTCCCATATGCTTTCTGTGTGTGTTTGAGAGAGATGAGAGAGCCCTTCATGTTTACAGACAGGAAGCGAGACATTCTTGCACTTGTGCACAGTTTAACCAGAGTCCTTTGTTCTTTTGCCTCAACACATTTGTGTTCAGTTTTCTTCTCCTTTGTTCCCTTTTCTGTTTCATTACACACACACACACACACAAAAAAAACAGGAGTAAGAAGAGCTGAGCTTGTTTTTATTTTGGATGTCTTATCTTTTTTGTCCATGCCATCTTCCTCCTCCTCCCTATTTATGCCCTGCCTCATCCTCAGCTGACAGGAGGGAAATTGTGCACACAGGCCCCTCACTGTGTCCCGTTTGATTCAATCTTCTTGCCAACCTTGCATCAGACTCTCAGAGGAACACAGCAAATTCTCATTTCCTTTGATCCGTTTGTAAATTAAAGGCAAATGAAAACAAATGGAAAGGGCATCTGATTTTGGAAGGCTTTAAAAGAGGAAAATGTGCTTTTTATAAATGTTACAGCTTTTACTGTTGAGTTTGTTTTTTTCTCCAAATGAACACATTAAACATCAGAGCTGTCAGATATGCTGATGTCTGAGTCTAGTTGCTGATGCTGCAAGTGTCACATCAAACTGCTTATCAGACGTTTTGATGAGCCAAACTGTTTGGAATTCCTCCAAGCTTTTAATATCTCTAAATGATGCTAAAACACTTTGTGGCGCCTGAGTGAAATCTATAGTATTCCACACACATCTGTCTTCCAGAAATTTCCTTCCCTTCAGGCTTCTGAGGCTCAGTGTTTCTCCAAGCGGCGTTCAGTTGGACTAGCTGGAGATGCTTCCTGTGGAATTTCCAATAAGGAGTCATCAGAATTTGTACAGTGTCTTTTTTTAATAAGTCATTTTTGAAAACTTTTCACAACTTGCACATGCAGGCTTTAAATGACATTGATGTGTTTGTGTGTTTAACTTTGATTTTGGCGTTCCTGGTTACACGTTATACTGTAATAGCTGCCTGAGTGTTAAGCCCCAGAGACTAAATGACAGCTTGGGGTTGAAACTTGAAGGAGCTTTTTCATATGCTTGTTTGCATGTTTGTATTTAGATAAGTCTCGGAGCCCGGGGTGTGTGTTACTGTACACATATGTGTCTGTGCATGTGAGACTGCTGTATCTGTCTCCTATTGCAAACTTGAGTTTCTTACAAGGATGACTTCTTTAATGTTAGGTATGCAAAGAGGATTACACTTATACAATAGACAGGCTGTTGTCAAAAAAAAAAGTCCTCATATGGGGTGAAGAGAAAAACAAACGTCTGTCTGTGTTTGCATTGAGCGCTGGTTTGGTGCTTAGCCTTGAGGGGCAGGTGTTTTCTCTGTGGGCCAAGAGGCTTTTGGCCTGTCAGCTCATCATGCTGTGAACAAGCGAGAGCAGAACAAACTGTGGAGATTGAAGAATGTGGTGCTGATGCGATCTGGAAGGAAACGTGTAACCAGATTCCACCCAGATCTTCTGGCTTTCAGCACCAAAACTGTAGCTGGTAGCCCTGACAACAGAACACAGCCGCTGACCCACATTTAGCAAAGAATTTTGAAATGATGAAATAATAAGACTACTGCTTTGACATGCATATCATTCAAATACAAAATGTTAGAGAAAACATCTTTATTTTGAAGAAACTTGGCACAATACACAGGATTTACTCATTTTGTCACATAACTGGCAGATTTTCTTTAGAACTGGGCTCAGCAAAGTGAAATTGGAAGTGACATCAAAGGGAAACTTTGTTTGTTGAAACATTATTTAAACTCTAATTCTTCTTCATCTCTTTTTGATAGAGACTCAAAATAATCTAAAGAAGCATCAGTCTTCTCTACAGTCTGTGTTGTTAATCCACAGGCAAATATCTCAACAGCTGCTCATTTTGTCATCTTATTTTTCAATATGCTAATAATGTTATCTTTATTACAAAACATTGATTTCACAAGCCCTTTAAGTTTTAATAAATACATTTTTAAAATACATATTGCTAGAATAAAGTTTTGACTCAGAAAACAATACAAAATTCAGGAAAACACATTAACAAAAATGAAGGTCCAAAATGTTCATTACCTGCCATCAAAAACAAAAGGAGATTATTGTTTTTGCTGATGTTTCTCTTTCTGTGTTTCTTTAGCAGAACAAATGAGCAAACTCATTCAAGAAGTTTGAAGTAGTTGCTGAGAGTCATCCTCAATGCTTTATTTAAGAGTTTGCAACATTGTGTGAGATTGCGCACATTGTCAAGGTTTGACAAAAACGGCTGCACCTCTGTTCCTTCTTATCTAAAAATAATAGTTTAACACTTGATGGAGGTAGGTTTTATGCATTCCTTCAAAGAATCCTGGACCTTCTTTTTTTCTCTGTGGTTGATATAATTGAGCGTCAAATAAACAGAGTATTTGTTCATTCTGATGGGGCTGTGTGCACAGACAGTTTATCAATCTCATTTGTGAGTTTAATTCTTCATCTGAAGTCGGTATTAGTTCTCAACTCATAGTGTTTATGTCTGAACACAGTTGTGCCAAACAATCCCATCTAATCAGTATATTATTTCTTACCGCCTGAGAGAAAATACGTCTGCATTTTGTTTTTTCAACCACTTGCGCTTGATCGCTCATCATTTTTTTCAACATTCATCACAATCGTTTTGGGAGCTCATCACCCTTGAATGTTTTTTCGAAAAATTCTCATTCCGCAGTACTTTGTAACTAAAGTTGATTTTTAGTCAAACAGGTCTTTTTGTTTCATTTTGATGTAAACATGCCTTTTCATATTCCAAAAAGGATTTCCTCATTCAAAGTTCAAAATGTTAGTCCTCCTCCACTCATCTCAGGGTGTGGTCCAAGATGCTGTGGGACTATCTAAGTGCGCAGATTTCTTTTTGGCTTCATTTCTTGTTGAAATTCCCCTCGGTCCCAGATGCAATAGCTTTTTGACAGTGTAGTACTGTCTAAGTGAGAGAGAAGGGTATTTTCAGGCAGAGCTCAGAGTGTAGGTGGTGTGAGTCATACAAATTGTCTTCAGAGACATTTGCTTTAGAAACACAGAGACCACATTATGTCCATGTACCACTGTAATAGTGCTGAGCTGTGTGGCCACAGGGTTTGGAAGAAATGAGAAAAGAGACACAAAAGATGCAAACATGAAGACTGATTGGTGTCATTTATTGCGGACAGAACTCAATTTGTGAGATGGACTGTTGAGATATTTGCAATCTGGAAAACTGTGTCTGTTTAATGCCACATGACAGTTTTCTTATAAATAAAACCAAAACAGAAAAAAGCAAAGCTATGGCTAAGAAAATGCACATGTTCATTATAGGTTTTTACATCAGATAGATGGATGATGTTTAGTGTGTTAAATCAGATTGTTTACAAACAATATAGACATTTATAAAATAGATACAAACTTCAGCCTCTTTCCAATCAGACAATTGGAACTTATTGCACCTTTTAATATTTTGTGTATTTGTTAATAAGTAGTGTTAAAATATGCTCATCCAGAAATCTAGTAGTGTGAGAAGTGATGTAAAGATGGTAATACAAAGACTAATGAGATGCAAACTAAACTTGTACAGACAGTCAGTGCTGCAGGAAATGTAAAGAGGCTACTGGAGTTGGCAAAACTCTAAATGACTTAATGGATCTAAAGCAGGGAAGAGATAACATTCTTTCACCAATAGCTGCATGCATTCAGACAGCTAATGGCAGCCTTCCATTACTCTGGGCTTCTCTGCTTGATGCTTTGTGTAGAAAGGAAATATTGGGTAATTCTTGTATTTTCATGCTGCTTCAGCAGCCATTTCTTACTTTATCTCATGTTCATTGCAGATTTCTTCCAAGTACTCTCAATGAGCTTAATAAGGTTGCACCTCTTACATTCAAAAATAGTTTTAATCATAGATAATTGTAAAAACAATCTATTTTAGTTAAGGGATTTTTTTGCTGCTTGCGTGAGAGTTCTCCCCTTTTTTTTTTTTTTTTTTTTTTTTTTTCACCTCAGTAGAAAAAAGAACTAAATATTAGGAATATTAGTTTCTTAAATTTCTT
>JARVGW010000194.1:13223201-13255287 GCA_031762495.1 Anablepsoides rubrolineatus
GTGAGTGTCTACAGTGTATAATAAAAATTGGGGTCCAGGTGGCTAAGGCAAATAAAGATGTAAGTGATTGCTCTTGTAGCACACCTGTGCCCCAAAAATCCTACATGGGTGTAGTTGAAAATGAGGAGGGTGGAGGTGTGTGGTGAGGGATGGAGAGAAAAAACTGAAGGAGCAAAATGCTCCCTCAGGGAGCCAGCTCCCCCACTGACCCCAGTAGGCCCCCCCGTTCCCCGAAACTCACAGAGAGTTCTCCCCTTAACGTTGGTGTGCATTTTGATTCTTCTTCTTTTGCCTTCTGAGTCAGAGGTCAGTAGACATCTGACAGCCAGAAGCTGAAACATGCTGAAAACGGGATGGCATTAAACTTTAAAACCAAAAGCAGAAATTCTATTTTTGTGACACAAAAAAGTGCATCGGACTGCTTTAAATTAAATAACCGTGTTAGCTTGCATTAGCTGTATGTTTTGTCAGGAGTTGCTGATGTGAATGCCCAGACAGAAATTCAAGAAACCAGCTTAATTGAACCCATAATTGCTTTAAGAACATCATCATGAGCTCCTCTGTGTGTGTGTATATAAGAGGCACGAACAAAAGTGTGTTTGTTTTGGATTCTGACCTTTGACTAGAAAACAAACTTAACTTAGCTAACCCAACGGAAATTGATTTGCAGTCAGGAATCAAAATAGGCTATAACAAAATCACAAAAAGCCCGTTTGAGATCAGGGGGAAGACAAGTCAGTAAAAAACAAACATTCTGGATCAGAAACCAGACGTGATCCAAAGTACAGCAAATGCTGAATGCAGATTCTCTTGAAAAAGGCATTTAGGTCCAAACATAAGGGACACTTGAGTGTTGCAGTATAGTTACTGCACGCATTTGCAGATACTAAAACAAAACATTCCTCTAAACAGTTTACTAGTTTGTATCATATTTAACAAGCAGACAAGTAAAAGATTAAAATACAGTTAGCACAAAAACACTTTCACTCTGCTATTGTTGAACAAAAACATATTTATTTACTTTTTTAATCCATGGACATGTATTTTAGTATTATATAATCCATAGAAACATCAGCATTTCTTTTTTAACTACATGCAATATTTCAAATGTGCTGATTTAGCAAATAACCTGACAGCTGATGGGTAAAAAAGAAATCTCTAAAAGCCTGTGAGGAGGTCCTAGTTGTCGTTTTTTTTGCTGAACGACAGCGATTTTTGGGGACACCGCAGCTGTACCGCCTGTCTGCAAAGAGTCCATCACTCAACATATTTCATTAGGTGTCAATAAATTTGTCAGTGCCACCAGAGTGCTGACTGCTTGCAGGAATGTATCACACAATAATCATAAAAATAAAAAAATAACAAAAATCTGCTGCGCATCACATTGTGTTTTTTGATTTTTTTGTAACACTAAAAAAATGTTGATGAGAGAAAAAGTGAATACTGCACAACACAGGAGAAAGATAAGGAGCTGACACACTTGTACTCACCAGTTATTTTTAGTATATAATATTCCTCCTTTTTGAGTATTTCTTCATTGTTAAAATGATTAGTAATTATGCTTTGGGTAAACTCTACAGCCATTATCTCCATCTCCAAAATTGATTGGATGATTGTTATGCCACTTCAGCACACATTTCACTGATTAAATATCTCTTTTGTTGATGTTGATAAATGAATAGATCATTTTGTTTGTCATGGCCTAAACAGTGGACAAAATAGATAATAGCTTAAAAAATAAAAAAGGTACTGCAGTCTAAATGAAAATGCAGTTTCTGCTCTATTGATTGTGTAAAATGTTAGTTACACTTAAACTGTTTAAAATAAGTTTGTTTTAAAACATGCATTTTCATGACGGATCTAGAATGCAATCAGCTGTGAAAACAAGTTTTAGCGGCTACTGTAGCACCTCTTAAATACAAATGTGCTTATTTGCTTTCTATATACAGTAGGCTACTGTATCTTTTGTTGATGAATCTAAACCTATAAAAAATCATTTTAAGATCTACTGTGATGCATAACAGCATTCATAACATTGTTAAATGCAATAAGCATTCAGGGTCAACAAAAAGAAGTATTCATATTCACGTAAAAGAACAAAATCCAAACATGTTTATCAGCATAATTTAAACAATAAGATGATTACTGTCTACCTTAATTTTGTCCAACTTATTGAAAAATATTTAACATGACTTCAATGAGTCATAGCTTTTGTTACAAAATGGATTTAGAAAAGACCATATCTAACCAAAAGGCAAACACAACTTTTTTTAGTCAAACATCAATAACACTTAAGAAACAAACCAATAAACTGTGTTTACCAGTTTGTCCTTTTTGTCCTCTCGACATATAACAAATGTATTATACGCTCTTGCAAGCCTTTGTTTCAATTAAATTCTCTCTAAATTTAACAATTAAATCTTGATTAAATAAAATGTCTTAATTTTATATACATGTTTTAAACAAGAGTTTAAACCCGCTCTGACAAACAGTTTTTTTATTGTTGGAAAAAATACATTCTGATGGTCACTTCATCTGAGTGTGTTAAATGTTGCAGCAGTCAGAACACATACAATATGAAGAAAGCTACAAATACTCTGTTGTGAAAGTTTTACTCATATTTAAGCAGTGGTACTTGTACATACCAAGTGTTTAAATACTGAAAACATAAAAAAGGATGTAAGTCATTAATATTCATGATGATTATGATGTTATCATGTAAGATTAATAAAGGGGTCAGGGTAAAGTCAATTTGAAAGATGTTTGAAATGTGGACAAATGTTTATTTGGACTTTAGTTAGTATTTCTGAACTTATGATATAAATGTTTTTAATATTCTTTTTTTCTGTGTTCAATGCTTTCTATTGTTGAGATCTGTCTATAATTCTTTGCCTTACCCAGTTAAAACTTCATTTCCATGTGAGGTAGTTGAGAGGGCAAAAAAAAAAGAAAACTGTCTGCTTTGCAAATAAATAAAGTCCTAAAATGTAAGGCTGTGTTTTTCTGCTAGCGGTGTCTGGGCGATTGTATACGCTCTCCACATGTTTAATTAACAAGGAGAATAAAAGGCAAGCTCTGAGCAGCCAGAGCTTCAGGAGGCAATTTGAGTTTAGGTTCCTCGTTTGAGATGACTGGAATGGTAAGTGCTGAGCGGCTCTCTGTAGCAGCTGGTAGGAGACTGGCTGTGAACAAAGCTCTGATCCTGACTAATGCTCATGGCAGCGCTTTATCAGCAGACATCTAATAACACGAGCACTGGACTGCAAACAAAGCACAGACTCACTGGAAGGAGAGGAACTACAGGAAGCCCATATCTGAGGGGCAACAGTCGCTGCAATAAACAGAATTTCATCACATGTATCACTTGTTGTGACTGCTTTGTAGGCTTAGAATGAAAACAAACAAGTCAGTGATACAATAGTTTTCAGTAGGATCACATTAGGAACATTTTTTTGATTGATTTTATTTAACTTAATAAATAAATGGGATACCAAATCATATTATGCAAAAAGGTCTGAGCTTTATTCCAGTTATTTTTGCAACTTATACCCAAGTTAAAAGTAGCTTGCCTCATCACCAAACATAGTTTATTTATCCAAACTCTTGTTTGTGATTTAGATGATGATAAATGCTATGCAGATGTGCTGGTGCTGGCTGATGTGCAGTGTGCAGGTGTCAGCTGTCAGGTGTACTAC
Organism: Anablepsoides rubrolineatus; assembly: GCA_031762495.1. Taxonomy (NCBI): domain Eukaryota; kingdom Metazoa; phylum Chordata; class Actinopteri; order Cyprinodontiformes; family Rivulidae; genus Anablepsoides; species Anablepsoides rubrolineatus. The sequence continues at coordinate 13,226,897 of JARVGW010000194.1, forward strand.
CGGAGGATTATGGGTTAGTCTGCGCCCCGCCCCCATCCTATAATAACATCCACAGAAGCCTGGCCACCTGCCGCCACATCTCAGAGGCGTTCCTTCCGACTCAAAGGAAGCAGGAAGGCACCAAACTTTAAAAACCTGCTTCCAGCCACACTAAATCCCGCTCTACAGCTCAGTAACAACCAGCATTTAACTGAGCCAGACAGCAAAGGGCTGTCACACTGGCAGAATTTAAGTGTTAAATTGACATGAGTACAAGCATACTGCCATCATCTGCTACAAGTTTCACTCTGACATAAGTGTTTTAGAGCATTTCATGCATATAGCTGGAAGGAGAAATCTACAAAAAAAAAGCATAAAAATAACATATTAAAGCACAATATAATGTTTGAAAAGACAGAATTTGTTCCACTTTGCAAGTGTGAAATAACAGAACACATTTCCTCAATCTGCTCTTCACTATGGGCAGATGGTTAATTTTCATTTCGTTTCCATTCCCAGCTGATCCTATTGATGTTCTGCGAGTGCTCGGGCTGTCAGAGAACATGGAGGGGGTGTCCTTGGAGGCCGGTCTCTGCACCAGCAGGAGGGGCACGGAGGAGACGGACCTGGCTTACAAGATCAAAAAGATCCAGCTCAGTGCTCCCACTAAACAGCTATACCCTGGTAGAGTCTGGACTTTTTTTTTTCTTTAAGACCACAGAGAAAATCCTTTCAGTCCACTACAGAAATGAATCCTTTAAATTGTTGAAAGCATTGACATGTATCAAATTTAGAGGGTTTATTCTCTCAGTTAAAGTTAAGAAATCTCACTAAACTCTACTTAACTCTCCTTCTGGGCACTCAGTGCTTTCATGGGCGATATTTTTCATCATTATCTTTATCCAGGTCCCACAGGCAGCGGGTGGTGCCTGCATGTTATGAAAATGTATGCTTCCCGCTGCGCTCCGCTCTTTATGACTGAACCTCTCTCCTCTCCTCTCATCTCCTCTCCACTCCATCTAGATTCTAAATTCCCTGAGAATTTCTCCCTGATGACAACCATCAGGGCTACGAAAGGCTCCCAGTTCTTCCTTCTGTCAGTCTACGACGACCAGGGGGTGCAGCAGCTAGGACTCGAAGTGGGGAGGTCCCCTGTCTTTTTGTATGAGGACCAGCATGGACACCCCACTCCAGATCTTTACCCCACTTTCAGGAAGATCAACATGGCCGATGGAAAGTGAGTATGAGGGACTTTAACCCCTCTGTTACAGTAAATCAGACATCTGTTGCTTGCCAAAGGTGAAAAGCAAAAAAAATCTGTTTGTGTGTTTATGAGTACTTGTATTTGTTAACTTTTTAGGACCATTTCTGGTATGCACACCTACCTTGTCAAGACCAGTAGTCCTTATGGGGACCAAAAAACATTCCCAGTATGGTGGAACTCCAGTTTTAGGATAGGGGTTAGGTTTAGGACTAAGATGGGAACTGAGTTTAGGTTAGGTGGGGTGGTTAGATTTATGTTAAGAGATCAGAGTTACACTATAGAAATGATCAATAAATGAATGGAAGTCAACGAACAGTCCTAATAAGGATAGAAATACAAACTCGTGTGTGTGTGTGTGTCTTCATTTTTCTGCATCATTAGCAAATCATCTCAAATTCCACTGGGTGGATTTTAATAAGAAGCTCAGAATGTAATCACTGGATTTGCATTTACTCATTAACTTTTAGAGTCAAACTCATTCAAAATAACAGGCCTAGAAATGGCCATAACTCAGGCAGATTTTTCAGATATCAAGCTAAAATTAGTTGTGCTAGTATCTGCAAGTCATCCAGAAACTATTCAGAGCAATAAATAACTGATTGCTTAAGATCTGTTTTTATTACTTTGCCATTTCCAATTTGAGTCAAAAGTGTCTTTTAGTAAAGAATTTCATGAACCTCTGAATACATTTTAGAGACACTCAGAAAATATTCTATGCTTTTACACAACTAAATTGATCAGAGAGGAAAAATAACCCTGCACACAAAACTTTTCTACTTCTAAATTTTCTTTGCTCAATTCACAGGATTAATTACCGTAGGTAATTGTCGCTCTTTGCTCCTACAGGTGGCACAGAATAGCCTTTAGCGTACACAACAAGTCAGTGACCCTTTATTTGGATTGTGAGAAGGTCGAGACCCTGGATCTGCTGCGAGGGGACGAGGCTGTGGTCAGCACAGAGGGGGTCACCGTGTTTGGAACACGCCTGCTGGATGAAGAAGTTTTTCAGGTTTGGTATTCTGGAAGAATCATAGTTACTCAAAATAAATATACTGTTTATGTAAAAGTTCAGACTATTGTGTAGTTCACTATTGTGTGTTTTTATTGTATTTAGACAAGCTGCTTGGGTCTGGTTGGGCAGTTAGACAGAATAAACAAGTGTCATAATGTGGTCAAACTTTTACAAATAACTGCCAGGAGCTGTTAGTTTTCTTTGTGGATTTTTGTTTTGATGTAAACAAGGAAAAGTTACTAAGATTCTTGTAATAAGACCCCTGAACTTTGTGTTAATCGTGTATGTGATGAGCCTTGTTTCAATGGGATAATGTGCAGCATTCATTATATAAATCAAAAAACAAAACAAAAACAAATTGAGGTTTGGATTTCCTGGGATTTAGGTATGAATTTGCATTTATTTACTTACTTATCTCCCAGAACAATTATCACTCAGTCAGATGCGAAACATTATAGCCATATTAAGTTAAAGATTTTAACAGATAAGTAAAAAAGATGCTTTAAATGTTTGTGACTAATGTGATCATGAGCAAGTTGTCAAACTTTGTTCATTTTTAAATTGTAATGAAAGCTAAATTTTAGAGAATGTTTAAAATCAAGATTTTGAAATTCTGTTTCCAGCATTTGTAACCATAGATTTGCCTGTGATCTATAAATTATAATACAGCATCTAAGTCATGCCAGGAAAATGGTAGCACAAACAGCAGCGCTGAGAGGATTCTTATGTCTGACTTTAAAGCTAAAATGAAAAATCACTTAAAATATGAGGTGACAGGAGTCCCTTGTCAATCAGGTGCAACATGAATAGAAGCAGTGAGGAGAAAAAGATATGTTTCAGAGGTAGCAGGGAGGAGAGAATCTACTGTTCAGACGTGCCCGGTCTCATCACCACATTACAAAGCCAAGAATTGACGCTGGCTGCAGATACTGTTTGCTCTACGAAGTGTGGATGGTCTTTGTTCCAATAAATATTAGAAATCCTGCTAGATGGAATATGTTTTGTGAGGCAGCATTTTGTGATAATCACCAACAACCTCCTGTTTAAAGCTAAAACACACATTTTCATGTAGACATATGTCCACATTATTATTATGAAGCAGTAAAAATTTCACAAAAGAAGAATCAAACTAAACTCTTGCAGTGTCTCCAGGTCCTCATGTTCGCTGTTATAACCTTTACTGTCAGTCACTCTCTGTATCTCCCCATGACAATACTCAACCTCTTCTCAATTGTCATTCCCAATGGAGCCTCGCTAAATCTCTCACTAACAGCATGAAATTGAGATCAGCTCAAGTTCCTTCCCCTTCCATGTCCTCGGGGCTCAGTGTCTTCTTACTTGTGGATCACGAAGAAAAAAGAAAAAAAGAAAAAATGGGGAGAGGCATAAGACGTTCTGCTCTGTAACTCCAAAATGTACTTGACAAAATATAGGAGGGTTTTTTTTGTGAATGGTTGTGAGTCTTGCAGCAGCAGCATATCAGTAGCAGCTCAGAATCTGATCTGGTTTATTTGACAATTTTGAGTTCTTCTGTTAATTTTTCCCCCCTCACATCTCCTGGTAATGTAGTTGACATTTGTTGACTGACTTGACTTAAACAACCAAATTATGATTTTGATCCTTACTCCAAAAATCCTCCCATGTTCTTATTTATATAAAGAGACATGCAGATGATGACATCTGATTTGTGGTATTCCCTGATAGCCAATTCAATTTAGTTGATCTCTATAGTCTGTCATCTGCACCATTCCTTAAACTGATTCATGCATTTTTTGTGGTCATGTGTTTAGAAGCAATAATTATTTTTTTTCCATGTATGAAAACTTATCTAATATTTTGATTTGTTTTGTGTATGTGTATTATTTTGTTTCAGCGAGATATGAATCTCTTGCTTTATTTAAGCTTCAGAGTCGTACACCTCGGGTGAGGCTGGTACCACAGGGAGAGAAGTCAAGCGGGGTGACCTCTGGGTTTCTGTTCCCAGGCCCTGCTTCTGGGGAGGAGGCCAGTGTTCTGGCCCAGTTCTCCTACCATGGGAGCTTAAGCGTGGGAGCATGGGGACTGTGGTCAGCCACTAATGTGCCTATTGCTTCCAGATTGCCTACAAATAAACATGGACGTTTGTTGTTCAGACTAAGTACTTGTCTTGCAGCAAAGCAAACATCAACATTGCCCTGCATACCTCCGACATGCTGACTGTCCAGATAAAATCGGGTCTAGGATTTAATACAACTGACTGCCGAAGGAGAAGGGGTTGCAGTCATGTTTTTACTCGTGTCTGTGTGTGTTCAAAAAAACAAGTCATACATAATCACTGAGATGACATCCACAACTGACTGACATTTGGTGTCAACCAAATTCAAGATGGCCACCAAAGGCCACAATTCAGTCAATTTTATAAATATTGAGCTAAAATTTGGTGTTTTAGTACCTGAGAGTGATCCTGAACTCAGACTCTCGCCACTAATTATTCTACTAACTCTGTCTGTTTGTTAACAAAATATCTCATAAAGCACTAGATCAGTGGTGTCCAAAGTCCGTCCTCAATGGCCGGTGTCCTGCATGTTTTAGGTGCTGCCCTGGTTCAACACAGCTGAACCTAAGGAGTGCCTAATTAGTAGGCCTCTGCAGACTGATTGCACACTGAGGAGGCCTACTAATTAAGCTTTCATTAGGTTCAGCTGTGTTGAACCAGGGCAGCATCTAAAACATGCAGGACACCGGCCCTTGAGGACTGACTTTGGACACCACACACTAGATGTAATATAACTTTCAGAAATAAATTACAGGATGTTCATCTACAACTAATTCATTTTTGTCATGAACCCAACTTTAGATAGCTGCTGTACACAAAGGCCTTCACAAAAATGACTATATTTCACAAATATTAAGCTAAAATTTGACAAAACTGACTTGTATTCACAACACATTGTCCCATCATGTCAGATCTTGCATGTGGTTGCACATAATGTTATTTTATTTTTTAATTTTGACCAAAATAGCTATAACTCCTTAATTCCTCAATATAAGATGGTTTTAGTGTCATGATAAGCAGTGGCAAATATGCATTCCTTTTATGTATTAGGTTCCTGTTAAATATGCATTTAAAGCAAATAAAGAACCCCAAAATGGTGTTACTTGCTAATCCAAAGTATATAAAGATACTGAGTGTACAATTCTTCAGTTGTTTGCTTGCAATATGGTGATGCAGTATAGTTGCTGGCTGGATTTTACCACACACCTTTCAAGAGACAGCAGGGAAAATAAGCAAAGCTGTCACTCTGGGAAACACTAATAAGCCTTTTTTCCCCAACAAAGCTGCGTATAACCTGAGAGCTTTGTGGATTCGGCTCAGGTGTTTTCCTTTTCTGCTAGTTTATCCTCTTTAGATGTCCTTGCCCTGTCCTAATCAAAGAATGGCAGTGTGCGCACAAGGTTAACACGTGTGTGTAACTAGAGGACTGAGGCCTCCAGACAAGAAAAGGAGGAATAAGGATTGCCTTGATCTCAAATTTAGATGGGATTAATTTGGATTAACTCGCTTTGCTTTTCTTTAGCCCTTTTTGTTTCTCACCTCAGAGCGTAATGATTTTCTTTGATTTATTCTGGCTTTGGACCAACACAGGAAGAATAACCGAGTAACAACTTCATTATCTGCTTGATGTATTTAAGAAGAGTTTGACCAGTAGGTTTACAGTTTTATGTAGAGTGATTTAAACTTATGTACAGGTAATAAAGCCTAACTTGAGCTATAGGAAGATATGTTACTATTGCTCAACAAAATGAATGTTGTGTTTGCTTTTATTTTTTTCACCTCTGGCTGCTAAAGCCAATTAAAGGGGTTACAATGGGACAACAATTAACACAACATCAAGCAGTTAATCAAACTTAATTCATCACAGATGGCTGCCCTGCTGTCCCTGGATACCATTTCACCTGGCAGAGTGTTTACACTGAGCTGTCACTTACATTGATTCAGTTCACTAATTTAATCAAAATCTTGTCAAACACTTTGCTGCGTAGCTTTGTATATTCTTTTCTACAGACATTTGTCCTGCTGCTTCTAATTTTCTTCCACAGAATATAAGATAAAAGTAAAAGTTGCCAATGATTATTTTAAAATCAAAATTAATTGTCAGTTTTTGTTACCTTCGTAATAAAAATAGATTTTTTTTTGTCTTCTTGATAAAGTAGTCCTTGACAAACTTTTATTATTATTGTTTTTATTTCCTAAGCATGAATCTAAAATTCCTCTAGTTTCTTTACTGCCACAAAGAATTATGTTGCATTATGTGGAGATGCTGAGTGAAAAGACACTGAAGCAGAGGCTGTGGGCTCTGTGCTGCAGGGTGTAGCAGTGCTGTCTCTGCACATGTTTGTAAATATGCTCTGGCTACGTCTGCAGGGCATGATGGGAAATTAAAGGTCCTGACAGGGCAGGGGTGTGTGTATATGTGTGTGTGTGTGTGTGTGTGTGTGGGGGGGGGGGGGGTGACTGTTGCTTGTATAACATCAGGTCACTCTTTAACATAAGGAAGCACTGTGTGGAATATTTACTGACTCTGGTCCCCCTGATCTCAGTTTGATCTCCAACATTGATTTCCATACATCCACACAGTTTTTATATCTGTCTTTGTATTGAGAAAGTGCATCAAGGCAACTGCTTATGAATATTATTAGTCTGACATGTTTTTTTCTCCAAAAAATGTTTCTTTACTTTGCATCAGCATCTCTCTGCTTTTTGCCAGTGCTTTGATAAGATGATTTCTTACCCAACTTGTTTTTATTTTCAGGGAGATATTCAGCAGCTGATGATTGTGGACGACTCGCAGGCTGCTGCCAACTACTGTGTCAACTACATACCAGACTGTGATTTCGCTTTGCCACACAACAGTCAAGCTTTTGGCCAGCAGGAGGTCAGTAGAGAAAAAACAACAACATATTTTTATACAGTTCTTCCACAGTAGATAAGATAAGATAAGATAAGATAAGATAAGATAAGATAAGTTTTATATGTAGTGAAATGTGTTGTGCCTACATCCAAAAATCATCAAAACACAAGGTAAAGGGAAAATAACACACAAATAATACAAAATAATAATATACAATATACAATATACAATAAACATTGAATACAGAAAGAGTAAAATGTGCAAAGTTGTAAATGTAGGTTTGTTATTTTCTTTATATATATATATATATATATATGATGGAGTATATGTCAGTCAGCATAAGATAAGGTTTGTCTTCTGGGCTTTGTGTGGTAATTTAACCTTTATTATTTGTCTAATAATAAAGCTGAAGCAGCTACTTTTTTATTACACCCATGTCTGAATCCTTCTGGCTGTTAGAAGCACAAACATGCCTTTCAGCACGACTCTAAATGTGTTCCAGAATGTGTCTGCAAAAAGAACATTTAGACCTAAAGAGAGAATAGGCCATCTGTTAACGCATTAGTTTTTTTTTTCTTTTTTTTTTTCTTTACGTGCAGCCACCATAAAAGCATTTCAGATATCAGGTGCTCTTTTGGCAGCACATACACTCACACACACAAACACACACACACACACACACAGATTGTGCAGATAACAAGAAAGAAGATCCAAAAAGAGTAAACTTCCCCACACGCTCAGCGAGCCAAAAAGCTTATGACTCAAACTGGATGTAACAGCTCATCTGTTTCTTAAGGCATGTATAAAAATGAATCCATCAGGGGTATGGATGATTATATGTCTGTGTTGATGTATGGAAGCTGAAAGCAAGCAAGCAGGTGTGTGTGTGTGTGTGTGTGTGTGTGTGGTGTAGGGTTTCAGTGAATACACATTTCTAACTCAGCACTTCTGTGTTGTGTAAGCGCACACGTCTTGTTGTGGCTTGTCGCTGATAAAACAATGGAGTATGAGGACATTTCAGCGGTCATCCAGCTGGCTTTTATATAACTACAGCTGAGTGATGTGCTCTCAGTCCAGAGGATGTCCACATCTGTCAAATGACTGACCTACTTCTCATAACATTCCCCCTCATTGACTGTGTTTATAAGTGGATCTAAATCATGGCGTGTCTTTCACAGACTTGACCTTCAATATCACGGTCAGACCGAGGCCATTCATATAACTAATGTGCTATAGGGACAGTAGATGACAGAACTCACACCTCTTAACTGCTATAATACAACAATAATGAGCAATTTTATACATAGACTCAGCTTAGGATGACCTCTGACCACATGTCCTCCATGTTTTTAAAAAAGAAGCCCTTATTTCTTCTCAAACCACATTTGTCACATTTTTGTATTCCTAATTATGTTCTCATTCAAAGCAGTGTTTGTTTTCCAACCCCTTCCATCCTCCATTTATGTCCTCGTTTTGCATTCTATTTTTTTTTTTATAAAAGCACATCCAGCTTGAGTCTGATGCCTCGATGCAAAGTGATGAACTGGCTGAACAAAAGGAGGTCTCCAAAAAGGGCAAACGAGACAAAAAGAACAAAAAGAAGAGGGACAAAAACTCTCGAGGAAAACGCAAAGGCAAGGGCAAGAAGGGGTCCAGAAAGAAAAAGCATGAAGAGGAGGGTGTTGAGGAAGGCTCCCTCCGAGCATCGACAGCTCTGCCAGAGTTTCAATCACAGGAATCCTTCCTGCCTACAGAGCTTCCAGATATTAGGAGCACCCTTAAAACTCATTTCCCCACTCAAGTTTTTGACAGAACCACCGTGGAGATGTCCACCCATAAACCTGACTTCACGACTGAGGCCCCCACTGTGGTGCCCAGCATACTGCCTGTACCCAAGGTTACCCAGGAGGTAGACAAATTTACCTGTAGATTCAATCCTCTCCAAACCCCTGCCACCATTCCCAGTTCTAACCAATCACGTCCCTGAAACCTAACAGTAGCGAGCACCTCTGTCTATTCTCACCACTTTAGCTGCTCATCACCACTAACCATCCTAATCATCACCTCCTCTTCATCGTTGCCACAATATTTGTGTCTATGCATCGATGCAGCCTTATGTTCATAGCACATCTAATAATCCTTCTGTAGTTTATTTTGTGTGCAGAGTTAGAAAATAATTGTTCAATCTAAAGGTTAACACGATATGCCACATTAATTCAACTCATTCAGTTTTTTTTACTTCACACTAAAACAACAAAAGAACATTTTTATTTCCTTCCTATTTACTGTTTGACAATTTTCCAAGTAATCTTTGTATTCTTCTCAAACTGTTTCTGTGACAGTTTCAGTTTCCTTCGCAGCTAATTAATTAAACTCCAGCTTTGTAATTAACTGCGCACCTGCCAGACTGTTTTTCACCAAACTTTTAGTAGAGCAACTTTCATTTTGTTCTGTGAAATAAATTGTACCTTCGCAGGGAGTCACTGTTTGCCTTAGACTCATTTAAATCTGTGCTGCAGGAGGGCACGCCACTGGAGAAGGAAATGGTGGTGGAGTATGAAGATGGTCTTTACAGAGACCTGTTGGAAGATCTCTCAGTTTCCACAGTAACCGTGGGCCCAAATGTTACCGAACACGAGGTGGGTCAAACGCAAACACGAGAGGCGCTTTCAAGTCCGAACAAAAAGTGAGAAGTTTTATTGGTACTCACAGTCGAGTTTCCGACTCTTCAACAGATTCTTGAATATGAAGATTTCAAGAGTGACACGGAGTTGGAGTATGAAGAGTACGAAACCTACGAGGACGACTTTGACTTTGCAGAACGGGAACGAGCCGAGACGCTGAATGTCGAGGTAAACCTCCCTTTGAATTGATGCCTTAAGTTGTTGATGTCAAGTGATTTCTGACTGCACACATCTATTCATGTGTTTTTCCACTTCAGCCTGCACTCAGAGCAGAAAAGGGCCAAAAGGGAGAGCCGGCTATTATTGAACCGGTGAGCTGCTGGAGGGCTTTAATAAATAGTCTGGCAGGTTTTAGTCACGAGCATGAGCATGATTTAATATCCTTTGATTTTACAATACATACAGTTTGTGCTTGTCTCTAGGGTCTTTTGGTGGTAGGACCCTCAGGTCTCCCAGGACCGGAGGTAAGCCAGCTTTATTCCTTTGGTTATTTTTCTGAATCATCATGATGAGGTCATAAATTGTTGATAATTTTGTTAGTTGCCATCACTACAGTGGTCATAGAAACAACATCATGACTCTTAGGGGGGGAAATGTCAATAATACTGTAAATCCCTGCTTCATCATAATGACAGCGCAACGATTTTTATAAATTGATGTTTTTTAGTCATCTATAGACAGAACATGATGATGTCACTCCATCATTAAAAACAAGTAGAGCAGAAGAGATTAAATGGATCTTTGTTATGCATTTGAAAAATTAAAATGCTTTTTTTACCTTAATGACATGATGTCCATATTCTTGAATTTGTGATGAATCCTGGTCATTTTTTGTTTTAGGGGCTCCCTGGACCAGCAGGACCAACAGGTCCTCCAGGACCCAGAGGTGATCCAGGGGACCTGGTGAGTGTGGGTTCCTGCACTTGATCAAATACTGAGATATAATGATTTATTTTGAGTTAAGATTAAATATTGTGACTATTGTGAACCCAAACTGAATTATATTTGCTGAGACATTTTGGCAGGACAGGAAGCTGTAAACATCCTAATTATCATTTTTATTCTCATCATCAAGATAATTATTTGGATAAGATAAGTTATTTCTGCTGATTGATTTTTGTCATTTATTTGATAAAAATATACAAGTCTTAAACACAGTTTTTTTCCAACAGATATATGTTCACACAAGTCTGTTTTAAAAGCATAATTGTACATGAATACATAATGTTTTTTTTTCATATTTCCTAACCCAACCCTCGTGCATAAATACAAATGATCAGTGCTGCAGACTTAGTTTGGTCTGATCTACAGTGGCAGATGGGCCACAGCATCTGCCAAAAGGAGCTCCTTTCCAAACAAGTCCTGACTTACTTTCATTTCCTGGAGATTTGCCCCGACTGTAAGCGCAGTGCTTTAAGTTTAAAACCCTAATCCTAAAAAAATACAAATATCCAAAAATTATTTAATCATTTCCATTATTGCTCTCTGTCTTCAAAAGAGTGATGGATCCTCAGAAACAGAGTGCACACAATTACTTTAATGTTTTTACTCCTTTTCTGTCCCCCTTTTAGGGTCCCCAAGGACGCCCTGGTCTTCCTGGGGCTGATGGAATCCCAGGTCCTCCAGGAAACCTGCTGATGCTACCAGTACGGTTTTCTATACACACACAAACTCACACTGTTAGTGTTCTGTTTTGTTTTTTAATCACATGGTGTAGTGCCATGACCACAAGGGGGGGCTGTGTGATTGAACTTCATTTGCATTTGGGTGAATTCTGCAGTGGGTTTTAACCTTTCCTTATTGTCACCAGTTTCATTATGGAGGGGATTCACAGAAGGGACCAGGAGTGTCTCCACAGGAGGCACAAGCACAAGCTATCCTGCAACAGACCAAGGTACATTTCACAGAACCGTCCACTTTAAAGTCACATTATATCAGCAGTGGTCATCAAATTCTAAGTTTGTGTTGAATGAGGATTATTTTGTTACGCACAAAAGAGAAACATATTTGGTTTAGTTACATAAACAATATATTATCTACACAGTTATGTTTTTTTCTTTCAGATGTCACTTCAGGGACCCCCAGGGCCATTGGGTCTCACAGGACGACCAGGCCCGGTGGTAAGGCGCTGTTCTGACTCAGACCAAATTTGTACCACACCTCAAGGGTTCCTCCAACCTCTAACCTCATTACTGCAATCTTTCTGACCTGTTTCAGGCTTAACGCTCTGCTTTTTCTTTGACCTCCTAACCTCAACTCATCATTATACATGTTCACAACGTGCAGACTGCTTCCAATATAAAACAAAGGAAATTTATAAATGTAACATTAAAAAAGTAATTTAAACAGTGTGTTATCAGAACATTATAATTTAGTTTGATCCATTTTTTTTTCTTTTGTTTTTGTTTTAATTTGTAGGGTGTTCCAGGTCCATCTGGGCTTAAAGGTGACCTTGGAGAAAACGGCCCCCCGGTAAGACAGGACCATTTATTTCTACCTCACTTTTAGTTTCCATCACAGCTCGCTTTTGTTTTTGTTTTTTTGTAACAGAATATTGATTTTTCTTGTGTGTTCTTGTCTGTCTTTTCACATCTTTTCCCATTTGTTTTGCTGTCTTCACTTTTTACATATTTAGGGACTTCGTGGTTTGCCAGGCCCCCCTGGGATTAATGGAAAACCAGGCAAGAGGGTGAGATATCCTGAGTAATGAGGGGTTTCAGGCTGAAAAAAAATAAAAATAAATTCTATCTACATACTGAAACGAACACATGCAATGCTTAATGTACTGTAAAGCAGAACCTATGTTAACTTGCAGTGTTTTTCAGGGACGCGCGGGTGTAGATGGAGGTCGGGGAGCTCCAGGTGAAACAGGTGCAAAGGTAAGCTCCAACAGATCTCACTGTGCTGGGCTTCACCCACTGATTTTCTGCTTCAGTTAATCTGTAAGGCCTTTTCTGGGCCATGAATCCAGTAATATTATCTGTGTTTGTGCAGAAAGGTCTTCAACAATAATCAACTATCTCCACTTGCAAGTGTAAACCTCAGGGTATTACACAGCCCACAGCTTATTATATGTTATTGACAACAAGGCAACTCCATAACAGCTGCAGAAAGAGCTTACTAAGTAAATTAGAGTCCTCTGATGCTGGTTCTGTCTGAACAGTCGTTATCAGTCAAAGCAATATTTTAACGGACCTACAGCTAATCTAAATGTTTCTCCTCCAAGACCCACTCAGAGCAGATGGGAGGGGAGACTTTAACTGCAATCGAGCTAATGTTTTCACACTACGACATGTGTCTATGTGTGTGTATTCTAGAGGTTAATGTACTTGTTTCTCTTTAACATCTCAGGGTGACAGAGGCTTTGACGGTCTGCCAGGTCTCCCAGGAGACAAAGGACACATAGTGAGTTTGATTTGGTAATTTGTCACTGTATTTAGTATTTATGTCATCTCTCAAGCATTAACATCTGAACACGACATGCATGAATTCTTTACAAATCATACGGCAGATGTTTATTTGCATACTATGATTAGGATGATTGTTGCGCTTTCCGTGATGTCACACTAAAAAGCATTGGCTTGATGCGCCTCTGTTAAAGCAGAGCACTTTAAAAGTCTTCAAGTTTATGACTAATGCGTTTATCTTGTAGGGGGACAGAGGAAGGCTTGGTCCTCAAGGGCCTGTTGGAGAGCCAGGAGAGAAGGTGAGTGCACTGTTCTTTCAAAAACAAACCAAAACCAACAAAAAAAAGGTAAGAAATAATCTTCAGAAAACAGACTCTGCAGTACTGTTTTATTTTATTGAAATCTGTAAAAGAAAAGTAACCTCCAGATCAAGGAGCTGATTTTATAAACCGTTTAGATTGTAAAAGAGCAAAGATTTAAGCAAGCTTTAATGACATTAAGTCATGAACTCCTGCATTATTAACTCTGCTGTGCTGGCTTGAGATTATTCAGCAAGAAGGCCTGCAGAATGCATAAAAGCTAGCCACTGCATCTCTGAAATATATTTAAAAATATGACAGCTACAAGCACTGTCAGCATGGTGTCAATCTGCGCAGGGCTGGCTGGTAAAGTCTCAGAGGATGGGCTATTAGATAGATAGTTGAGCCTTATCTGTCAGGTAGAAAATTACTTAAATGATAAATTTTCATAGATATATTTTATGAGAGCATACATCTCCTCAAACTAACAGCTGAGTCACAGATGGTCAGAAGATCTATGTGGTCATTTTGTTTCCTATCTGTGTATTTAAGGGATCTGATGGACCTGTGGGGCCAAGAGGGCAACCAGGCGAACCTGTAAGTATCCAGATCTTAAAGCAAGGGTGTCAAAGTCATTTTCATTGAGGGCCACACGAGCGTTATAATGGCCCTCATAGAACAGTTGTAATTAACTTTGAGGTTTCATGTTTAACTTCAATTTTTAAAAAAATGCCTTGTTTTCAGCTGAGCACCAATAACAAATAGCTGAACTCTACTTGGTATTTCCTGCATAGCAACAGAGTTTTAACACACCTTCTTATAAACACTAAAAAGTCCAAAGTGTACGACTGACTAAATGTAAAATAAATATTACAAAAATACTATTAAAATTTAAAGTAAGAGAATTTTATGCGATGTTGAGTTGTGGTGAGTTCTGAATTCTGAACTCTCTCACTTTTATTATCAACATGCATTATGAGAGATGGAGTTTATGGTCAATGCTAACTTTAAATCAACTTATTTTGAAACATTAATACAGAGCTATTCAATTAAATTGCACATGTGGCCACAGTTACTCAAAACTGACAGGGGCAGGGCAATTAATTCTATCCTTCACCTGCTTTTTTGGTGGTGTAGGAGAGGTGGCAGTGTGATGAAAATCACCCATGGGCGAAGTATGGCCTCCAGGCCTTAAATTTGACACGTGTCTTTAAGGGTACTTAAAGAGATTTCCTTACATGCATTTCTAATAAAAACATGTAAATGACTGCTACACTATTCACCGTTACATTATGACAGAAAAAGTCACTTGAAAGAAAAAAAGAGCTCTTTAAGGCTTCAATTTCTGCCACTGTAACTCTATTTCTATTTTCATCCAGTTATCTAAAATCTGACAAGCTTCCAGTGAACCTAAAGTTAACGTCGCAGCTGAAGAGGCTGTCATTGTTTTTGTGCATCCGCCGTGAATTCTGGTTAATCAGTTATGACTCACCCTCTCTCTCTCTCTCCCAGTAGGTGAGGTTAGACCTCAGCAGGGTTCTGTCACTCCAGATACACCTCTCAGAGCTTGAGGAAATGGAGTTGCTATAAGCCACGTTAGAGAAACTCTGATAAAGCACAAAAAACATTTTGAAAGGCACAAAGTTAGCAGTTATGATGAGAAGCAGGGCTGGATGGGAACAGTGAGACAGCAGAACACAAAACACAAGACAGAAATTTGGCTTGAGGTAAATAAGTCGAGGTGGATGGAGGAAGAAAGTGTCGGCAACGTAAGGGATACGGTCCTGGCCTGAATCATTATATTTCCATATCAATCACCTCCCAGGAGATCACAGATGTGGCTTTGGAACAGGTGGCTTGGCCAGCCTACAAAGTGAGAAGCTGACACAAACAGATCACACACACACACACACACACACACGCAGACTTCATAGTGAGCACACAAAAACAGACCTGCCCCATCACGGAAATACACTTTCTGTCTCTTGCTGTTTTTCAATCTCACCCACTCCTTTAGTTTGATTTATACTTTAGTATTCCACTCTCATTCAGTCTCATTATAAATGCAGGTTAGATGCTGACTCTGTGCTGTGTTTCTGTTTCTCCAGGGTACCCGAGGTCTAGTCGGGCCGAGGGGGCCACCCGGGCCACCTGGACAAGCGGTGAGTCAACATCACCTTGATGACAAGATCAGAACCATCTCTTTAAATGCAAAACTCTGAATCATTGTTGTGCCTTTTAAGATAAACAAGAAAGCTACTGGGACTGTTCCTATATGATTTATTAATCTTATTTGAATCTGTGTCCATTTTTATAAGGGCTTTCATGGAAGTGATGGAGTTCAAGGGTCAAAGGGCAATCAGGTCAGTCTTACTTTTGTACTCATTTGTTGTTTTATTAATCAGTCATTAATAATTTATTGTAAGGGATGTTTAAGTATTTACTTTAGTAACCATCTATGAGAGTTTGAGCTTTGATCTATGTTTGTGATGAAGAACATTTATACAAAGATTTAGTGATCACCCCTGTTTTTGTTTTTAGGGTCCATCTGGTGAAATAGGGCCCCCAGGTCAACAAGGAAATCCTGGAGCACAGGTACAATACTTACACAGATGTTGCAAATTCAATTTAAATCCTGTTTTATTCATTCAATGAAGTTACAATGCACAGGTCTCTAAATATGTGATGTAACTTGAATAATTATAAGCTCATTTTTATGTTTGTTGACATGTAGTTGTTTTTTATTTAGATTTTTATCTACAGATTAAGAATTAATCTATTTTAAATATTTTAATAAACTGTTCCTCTGGCAAGCAAAGTGAATCGTATTTGCTTTTTCTTAGTATTTAACATTATATTACATATATGATTCAGAAAAGTCTTTCTTAAATACATAAACAGCTGATTTAAGCAAAATCCAGGCTACTAGCTATTTTGTATTCTTGTAACACTTAATCTGATTGATGCTTTGTTTTGGTTCAGGGCTTTCCTGGTCCTCAGGGTCCTATTGGACTGCCAGGAGAGAAGGTAGGTGGCATGTCTCTTACTTAATTTGAGAAATAAAGCTGTGACCTGCTGACATCTGTCATCACACACCTTGAGTAAGCAAGCCAAGCAGGACAGTATGAACCAGCCTCTTCTGGCTACCATTCAGGCAAGACGAAGGGAGACAGGAAATCAATACTCAGCAAACACACACAGGCGCTGCACACAAAAAAGCCCAAGCTGGTGCTTATTGTAAAGAAACATAAAAAACATATGCACAAAACGTTCCTATGTATGCATAGATACAAATATGTATCCAAAAGTGTTTAGCATTATTCCCTCCTTATGTCTCCTACAGGGTCCCATAGGTAAACAAGGCATACAAGGATTACCAGGTGTTGACGGTCCTCCCGTGAGTTACCACAGATGCACAAATACACAAGCATTTCAATGCAAACACAAGTGTGACTTAGATCTTTATTCAAATATGTCATGTGAAACAAATCTTCATCTGTTATCTAAAAAAAAAGAGAAAATCAAACTCAGGCAGCCCTTCATTCAGTTTACTATGCTGAATCTTCACACTGCATGCATACACATGTCTGTCAGCACACACGTGAAATCCAGAATCTAATTAAATGCAACTGAATGAGCTGAATTTGCCAACGTACATTTTCTGTAGTTTTTTTTTTCACCTGAGGCTTTTCCAGAGTTGATCCGAAGCAGGCTGACATTTAGAATGAGGACTACAGATCTTCTTACAGGGAGGCTTTTCTCATCTCAAGGAATTAATTTTTCATTGCAGTCAAACACATTTGTATGAGTTTCACATCCCGCTCCTCACATTGTTCTGCAGAGCTTTGTGACACAATGATACCTGAAGGTGCTTCTTCACTCTCAGTGACACTTTCTCATTTGTTAATTGCATTCAGAAAAATTCTGTTAGGGAGAGATATGAAAATGATGTATTCGGAGCTGTGCTCATGCATTGTAATATTTTTATTTTTTTTCTGTTTTAGGGTCACCCAGGAAGAGAGGGCCCCCCAGGAGAAAAAGGCATCCAAGTGGGTAACTGCACGTCAGAGGCTCATCCTCTGTGGGGTTTAAGTCAGATTATAAAGCAGCTGAATCATGTTTTGTTTATCCTGTTTTTTTCTTCATGCTGCTGTGGCAGTGCAGTCACCCCCAATAAGGCTTGTTATTCTCATCACTGTGCTCCAAAAATGTCATTATCTTTATTATAGTATTAGCCCATTACAGTTCGTGCCATGCATTCGTCAAAATCATTTGAAGAATCAATTTTTCCTCCAACCCTAAAAGATAGAACACAGTGACTTCATTGCTTTTTTTCAGCCTGGTCAAGCATTTTTTTCTGCTATTTATAAATAACTTTTTTTTTGTTTGTTTTCATGTAGGGTTCACTTGGCATCCAGGGGCCAGTTGGGTATCCGGGCACTCGTGGAGTCAAGGTGAGACTTAAATGCACTGTGAACTCAGGTTTACAGATATATATCCCCTCACTCACTTGATTTTGCTCCTTTGATGGACAAGCTGTTTAAGTGTATAACTGACAGGTGACAGGTGGGCGAGCGCCCCGTCTCAAGAGGACCTTTAACAACAACGATAGAGATTTGATGTGTCCGTTAACACTGAGCTGTTTGTGTAGCAGTGCAGTGCGCTCCATTTTCAATCAGGGTTCATTGATCGAATGAAATTAATTTCTGCACAGGGCCCGATTTTGTGACATTTTTATCGTTTTTAAAAGAAGGCCTAACCTTTTTTAGGCAATCTGTTGTAATACATTAATTTCATGGCCAATAAAATCTTTATAACAGAGCAGTGTTTTGTCAGCAGAAATTTACGACACATTATAGCCACTCCTTCATTTAACCTGTAAATACTTACACTTAAAGTTCAGAGCATTTTTCTTGCGATGTTTTTTGTTTCACAGGGAGCAGATGGAGTCCGAGGATTGAAGGGAAGCAAAGGAGAAAAAGTGAGAACAACAGATAAAGAGTTTTTATTTCATCACTTGCTGTAAAACTGTGGACTTTAAGATGTTTTGTAAATGACGTTGTGTTAATGGGATTTTAAAGCAGTCATCAGAATTTGCCTTTTATTATTATAGGGAGAAGATGGCTTCCCAGGGTCTAAGGGTGACATGGGTGTCAAAGGAGACAGGGTGAAAATGTTTATTCATTTTAAAAATTACTATCATTATCACTCAGGTTTTTTTTTGTAAAGTAAATATTATTATTTATTATTATTTACTTTACATTATTTTATATTATTTTAGGGTGATAACGGAGTTCCTGGTCCACGTGGAGAGGATGGTCCAGAAGGGCTAAAGGGTCAATCAGGACCTTTGGGAGATGCAGGAGCAGGTGGAATAGCAGGCGAAAAGGTATCATATTGAACTGAGGATAGTATAAAAACAATGGGCAGACATGTTAGGAGCACTATAATTTAAACATATTTTTATGTTGCGACATCAAATCCAATAAGTCCCGAAGTTTAACTCAGTTTTTGATATGTAAGTATTTCATATAACCTAAAAGGAACAGATGACAAAACTGCCAAATATAAATATTTAAACATTTGATTTTAAGGGCAATAATTTTATGCTCAATCAGAACAAACAAAGCATCATGCAGTATGGCTTTGAAAAAAATATAGAATAAATGAAAAAAACTGTTAAAATGCTTAGTTTTCCTTAAATTTGTCACACTTATTTCTTGCTTTGCAGGGTAAACTTGGTGTGCCTGGTTTGCCAGGTTACCCAGGAAGACAAGGTTCTAAGGTAACTTTAGCACTGATGGTCTATCACAATCAGAAAAAAAAGTTTCTTCATTAGAGTTTTAAGCAGCCAAGTGTCCTTCCCTATTTCCTGTCTGATTTAAAAATAAAGTATGACAAACGACATATTCAGAAAAAGGCTATATTATTTATAGTTCATTAGTGACGTCGATTTATTACATGTTGATGAATGATGTATTTAGGGCTGTGTTGAGCTCATGGATTGGAATTGCTTTAATTTGATACAGTAGTTAATTATAAGTTAATGAGACATTGGGGGTGTCATGTGATAAATGGAGAGCTGAGGCTGATTAACCTCTACTTGTCTCTGCAGGGAACACTTGGCTTCCCCGGTGGAGCCGGCACGCTGGGAGAGAAAGGGAGAAGGGTAAGACTGTGCTGACATTTCAGTCCACGTCACGCTGCACACTTTTTGGTACAGTAAAAGTAGCGAAATGATAAAAGATTATTGATAAATAATTGATGACCTTTACAATGCAGGGCCCAGCTGGTCAGCCAGGTCCAGGGGGTCAACGAGGTCCTAATGTAAGTCTGCTGTACACTCACCAGGTTCCTGTAACGTGTAAAGCAATGTGTCTAATTAGGTGCCATCAGTTTACAACTGGTGGAAGGAAGCCAAAATCAGAACTTAATAGGATTTTTTTTTTCTCCCAGCAATTCTTTGTACATATGCTAATCAGACAGCTGTTTGTGTTCTAATAGGGAGCCAGAGGGGGAAGAGGACCAAAGGGGCCAACTGGAAAGCCTGGAGAAAAGGTGAGTTTGGTGGCAGAAACTGAAACAAGCACATACAGTTACACATACATAAACACACCTGGCTGCCTCATATAATATGGATGAATGCATCGACTGAGATGAAACTGGTTGTTGCATTTCACTTCTAGATGACAGGCCATCTGGCACAGAGAGTTTGGTAGGGGATGGGGGGGTTGCTTCACCTTCAAAATTCAGCTTGGGAGAGCTAAAGCTTTGCTGTCAGTCACAAAAGCTGAAAATCTTCAAGTCATTTTTTTGTTTAGTTGGATTTTTTTTATTTTTTTTTTGCCTTTGGTAGGGTACCGCTGCACAAGATGGTCCTCCAGGAGCTCTAGGAGACCGGGTAATCTTTGAACTACTGTGTAATACATGCTGCAAATGAAAAATAAACCTCGAAAACACATTTGTAGCATGAAGGTGACAGAGTGAGTTCTTCTTTTTTAGGGTCCTCAAGGAGCACAAGGGGGGCATGGTGAACCAGGACCTAGAGGACCTAATGTGAGTAGGTCACGCTAACATTTTCTATTAACTTTTGCCAGTTTGTTGCAATGGATGTAAGGAAAGCTCTGTTTTCAGGGTCCACCTGGAAAGGATGGATTACCAGGCCATCCGGGTCAGAGAGGAGAACCAGTAAGTCTCTTTTTTTTATTGGAGCAATATGTTTTCCTCTTGGGTTTACACTTACAGTAAATAATATTAAGAGTTGATATATTCCACTGAATCCAATAAAAATGCTGTCATAGCTGAAGAGAGGAGGATACCTACTCCAGTTCTCCTTAACTAAAGGTCAGCAAACTCACTTGTCTTGTTTTTTCAGGGCTTCCAAGGAAAAAACGGACCTCCTGGCCCCCCAGGGGTTGTTGGACCACAGGTAAGAGGACTGACGAAGGTCATTCCACATTTAAACTTTTTTTTAATATAACTGTTATAAAGCGTATGTTGCGTGCTGTGATTGCTTCCAGGGGAAAACTGGTGAGACAGGCCCAACTGGAGATAGAGGTCATCCAGGTGCACCGGGACCACCAGGTGAGCATGGTTTACCAGGAACTGCTGGAAAAGAGGGTGCCAAGGTGAGTGCTTTTCATCATAATGTCAGGCTCATAATCACCTATGTTCATCGTTAATATTCTTAGATAAAGTGCAAGTACTCTCTCAGCACTGTCTGAATATCTTATCTACTGGGTCTAATCCGGAGCTCTAATTTGCCAATAAATAAGAGAGGAAACCTCATGCTGTTTAGTGTATTATGACTCATAAAGATAAATGTTCCCGCTTAGTGTGACTTGCTGCTTTGTGTGATTTATGACCGTGTAAGGCCCTTCTATTCACTGGCTACTTGCTGTTTAATCCAATCACATGTGTGTGCGTGCATGGGTTCTAGGGAGATCCAGGTCCATCAGGAAACCCAGGAAAGAGTGGACCTCCTGGGCTTAAAGGCTTCAGAGGGAGCAGAGGGACCCCTGGTGCAGTGGTAACAGACATTTTAAGATACCTTACATCCTCACCTGCTTATCAACAGCTGATTATGTTTAAATACACAGTTTTGATTCAGGTTCAAATTAAACTGGCAATATATGTGTTAGTGTTTTGAATTAAGAGTTTTGTGGTGTATAATTATGTAATTTGATTGCAAAAGTGTTTTTTTTCATTTAAGGGTCCTCCAGGTCTAAAGGGAGGAGAAGGCCAACCTGGTGTTGCAGGATCTACTGTAAGTCTGATTTAATAAAACTGTTTCGTGTTCCACGTCCTGCTTTACGTTCACGTCACATCGGGTGCCGGGACTCATAAAGTGGTGTGTTTCCATGGCGACCGGTGATCGTGACCACCACATTAAATAAAAAGTATGATTCATGTGATATGCTTGCTTCACCTCTCATCTTCTATTTCCAGGGTGCCGCAGGAGAGAGGGGTCCCGCTGGGCCGGCTGGCGCTATTGGCCAGCCAGGACGGCCAGGCAGCGTCGGTCCTGCTGGGTCTATTGGAGAGAAAGGCGAGCCAGTAAGATTTGGAGAATTGCTAATTGCTTTCGCTGTTGCCACTAACACATACACATAGTGCACCATCACCTCCTACTACTGGGTGAAATAAACAACATGTGCTCTCATTTTCAAATGTGTTATTTTGAGACAGAAAACAAAAGACAGATTAAGAAAAAAAAATGTGATCAAGTTTAATTTCCTGAAAGTGACTTTCCCCGTTGATAAAGGACATTAATCAATCTGTCATGCTGTGATGTGAGGATGTAAGTATTGCAGCTAGATGTGTGCTGTTTTCCCATCTGTTTCTTAGGGAGAGAAGGGTGCTGTGGGGCCAGCTGGGCATGATGGGGAACCAGGACCTGCAGGACTTCCTGGGGTTACAGGATCACCTGGACCTCCTGGGGAGGACGGAGACAAGGTAGTTGAATTGGACAGTAAGTCTGGACTGAAAATCTGCTAAAAGTTTTGTGCTGATTATTGAACCCTATTGTTCATGTTTTCGTAAATTTAAATCTGTAGGGGGAGCCAGGAGGACCGGGTCAGAAAGGCAGCAGAGGAGACAAAGGAGAAGCGGTAAGAGTACATTTTTATTATTATTATTATTATTATTATTATTATTATTATTATTATTATTATTATTATTATTATTATTATTATTATTATTATACTCACTGAATACTCAGAGGTTGATAACAATATGATTCATTGGGTTGGGTAATTAATAGTGCCCTAATTACTGGGTTTCCGTACAATTAATTATCTGGTGTTTGTTTTTAAAGGGACCACCCGGACCTGTTGGCATTCAAGGACCTGTGGGCCAACTAGGACCATCTGTACGAACCTTTGCTCAAAAACACAACATAAAATCATAATCATTATTTTGCAGTGTTAAAAATCCATGCACGTTTCAGGGGGCAGATGGTGACTCAGGTCCTCGTGGACAAATGGGTGTGCATGGGGCAAAAGGTGATGAAGGACCTCGGGGATTTAAGGGACCAACTGGTCCCTCTGGTCTACAGGTAACATCTGCTCTCAGCTCCAACAAGAATAGCTCCAGGTTATCTTTTATAAGCTTTCATTTTTTTCTCTCTTGCTTGTCAATGTGTAGGGAATGCCAGGACCACCGGGAGAGAAAGGAGAAAGTGGTCATGTTGGTTTAATGGTGAGCTTTGCCAAGCAATTTTTTCTCATCTAACAGGTCACAAAAATTTCGGATATTAAATCCCAGATCTGTTTCTTTTTTCCCTATTTTCCCCCTGAGCTTCATGCTACTGAGCTTCCTGTAAAAAAGAACCCCCATGCCATTATTACAAACGACCCCAATCTAAATATCAAACAAATACTATTTTTTTCTTTAAAAACAGTCATATTGCACAGTAATAAAAACCAATGCAGGGATTTTGTTTCATTTTATTATAGTTTTGTTTCCAGATAAGTCGAAGCAGATTATTTGAAATCTAGTTACTCCAAATTATAGATTTGGTGGCAGATGACAGATTGTAAACACAAAACCAAGGTTAAAGTAACAGAAAAAAAATATTTAGAAACATGAAGCATGCAGAGCAGTAAGCACAAATCAATAATGTTCAAATGCAACACTCTGTTAGCCTTAGTTTTCAATATGCAACACTGGTGCTGATCTTGAAACCAATTAAACACACAAATGCAAACTTTAGCAGAAAGGATGAATACGATTAATAACCCAGATACATTTTGTTATGACAGTGTGCTAAGAGCTTTATTTATTTGTTTTTTTGAGAAAGTTGCAAACAGATGCACATTGATGAAGACATGATGTCGGATGAAAAATTATAAGAAACAAAAACAAGAAATCACTTTCATTATCCAGTCACATTTATGAAATATACAAAAATGAGCAATAAGTTAAAAAAAATATGTAACAGCTTTATGCTACATGAGAGTTTTGTTTTTGATAAAGAGCTCACTTTGTTGAAAATTTATATCGATTTATTTGGAGGATAGTAAAAAATAAAAAAAATAAGTAAATAAAAAAGTTTTGACAGGAGTGAGAAAAGATTTATTTCTTGCACTTTTTTTTGTTTATGAAGAGTAATTGGCCAACCGGTCATGTTTTAGTATTTGTTGGTTGCTCATCTGGAACCTAACCTGCCCTGAAACATAATGATTTTTAACTTGGTTCACATCGTTAAAACATCCCAATAAAACTGAACTGCCTTTTGTAACAAACCCAGGGCTAAAACTGAAGCTTTAGCCATTATTTCCACTTTGCTTCTTACCACCAGCATTGTAAATAAAGCATAAAGAGTCTGTGAACTATATGTAGTACACAGGCATTCCACCTGAGCTTATTAAACTTTCATTAGTACTACCCATTTAGTTAATTAGCGACAGCTGTGCTGATTGTGTCAAACTTATGAGGCAACATTTTCTTCTGCTGATAATCATTAACATTAACTGCCCCCAGTCTCTAGTGGTCTCTAGGAGGGAGCTGAGCTTGGTCTAATCAGTAATTAGTCTCAATATAGTTCTGCTCCTGGTTATCAGACTGATATTCTAAAGGGAGAACATCGAGGCTTTACACCTTTTCAGTCAACAATGACATTAATGCAGAGAAATTATGAGAAAACGCTAATCTGGCTTCAAGTTGTGCTTAGAGCTGCTTTCCCATTTTAATAGCTTTTGTAACACTAAACACTCAATCTAATTTAACATATAGTGAAAAAATATATAATTTTTCAATACAAATAATTTAATTTGTTGTAACAGGAAATCCACAGGTGTAACTAATAATAGCAATTATTGTTTTACTCCAGGTAATGAATCCTAGTGTGTCGTGCCAGGAAGTCAGCGAGTGCAACAACAAATTGAGAACGAAGTTGTTGAAGACATTTATCAAATTCTAACATAATTTGCATGAGTAACACCTAATTATTTGTAGCCTCGTTGAAGTTTTGAAGATCCTACATTGACTCTTTTAGTATGCTGTGCTTAACATTAATTTTACACTCTTGCCTTTGTGGCATGGGCCTTCCTTTAATTCTGCTCCTCATATATCTGATCAACAGTAATGATAGAGAGGCAAAAACCGGATATTCACATTCAAACCTTTTAAACCTGTAATAATGTCAGCACATTTTTATCAACTCTTGGTAGATCTTTATGGCTCATGAGTCGTAAAAAATCCACGATTTCATGTGCAAAACGGATGAGCCCAGAGAATGAACGTGATAGCTGTGTGTTCGGAAGGAAGGAAATGGATTAAAAAAAAAAGAAAAGAAAAGAAAAGTAGCGACGGAAAGGAGATAGTGGCGCAATGAAGTGGAAGGAAGGGGCGGGGCGCTCATTGTGAGCAGGAAGATGGTGTGACAGCTGCTAATCAGATTAGCCTCAGCCATGGCTGTCTAATGAGCATCCTTCTTTGTGACAGTCATCTCACAACGCTGTCAGCCATGAACACACGCTCAACAAGCGCCACTAGAGCTCCCCTTCTTCACAGTCAGATTAGGAAGGGAACGCATTAAAATGGAACCAAAACAAAAAGGAAGGAAGAGAGGAGAGCTGCTCAGGACACAGTGGGAAAGTTTTTATTCATGTGTCAGTGTTGCGGATCACAGAGTTCTCGCCTCGAACGCTGAAGAGTCTCCGTGCCAGAAGGGCATGTTTCTTCCAGTTCCGCACAGTCTCTCTCTCTCTCTGGGCAGATTGTCTGTCTCTCTGTTTCAGTGTCTTTACAACCCAAGGATCCCTGCAAGACTTTCAGAGTGATTCACAACACAGCTCAACGGCAACTCGACTGAAACTGAAACCAAGTACTGTTAGGATTAATTGCTCGGTGCTCTCTTAAGCTGCGCAGGCGAGTCAAATCACATGTCATCTCTGGCTGAGAGAACATGCTTGTGCATATCACAGACTAGAGGTTTCTTATTAATAAGTGTTAATAAGAGAGGCAGTGGGAGGTGAAAAGAAGAAGGAGTCAGAATCTGTGTCATATTGAGGGTAATGACTTGTCTGAGCATCTTCATCATGTCAGTGAAATAATAATCATTGATAATAGGCCCGCTGCAGACGCTATCTAGCATTGCCTGACGTCTAGTATTTATTAAATTTAGAAGCTACTGGCTTGCATTCATTTTGCAACTTTAAATGTTTTATGTTGTTCTATTAAAATAATGTCATTTCTTTTTTCTCAGGGGCCTCCAGGACAGCATGGCCCACGAGGCCCTCAGGGTCCCATTGGTGCAGAGGTACAATACATTTATGTACTTTTAAATGATCTGATATTAGAATTAAACTTAGTGTGTTACTGACATCACAGCTTCACCATATGGAAAGCAAAAACAACCATACAGACACACATAGGAGAACACCCATCCTATGTTTTTTGGTTTCTGATAACATTTTTCTCACATGTTTGTTCGCAGCACTAACTCAAATGTTTTGTTTTAAAATATGAATCTACACGAGAGCATTTCAGTGGAACATAATTTGTATTCACTTAGACTAATAAATGCACCAACATGCATCATTTTATTTGGTAACACATTTCTGCATAATTATAATTTCCATTTATTAAAACTCCTAATAGATAAATGTGCATAATTTTGCCTAATGTCAGCCTCAAGTTTAAGCCGAATATCTTTGTATTTTGATGTGGATCGTTGAAGGTTAAAACTGTTTTTTTCGTTTTTCTGATTTGTTAATCGAATACAAGTATTTAAGGGTTGATCATTCATTTGGGCAATTTTTGTTTTTCAAAACTATTTAAAAATCTGTTTTGAAAGGGCACACAGGATAGGAGAGCTTAATGGTCGTTTTTTTTATGTTAGTGCAAGTTCTTCCAGATTTGTCGAGAACATTCCCAATTAAAACAATGTTATCCAGACGTCGGCGCAATTGCTTGTTTAACTTACCACCAATTTATAATTTTTAACCTCCCTGAGCACGTCTTGCCACAGGCCTAACTCTGTTTTTGAAACGTGAATTATTAAATAGTATTAGAGTGTAATCCCTGTGAAAGAGTTATATTTACTGCTCCATGAATCATTAAGAAGTATTAGACTATTATCCCAGAGAGGCAGTTATATTTACCCCTAGTAATGGCTGTCCCTCTGCAGCCTCTCATATTGCTCAATTATTCAGCAGTCAGCTGCAGTAAGCTGTGAGCCTCACGCTAGAGCTTCATCGCAGGAAGTATGGACATACAGCACTGCGGTGATGGTTGAATCTATAAATAGATAGATACAAGAACAGAGGAAAACAACAAAATGGCTTAGATTTGAAGAAAGCAGTTCACAGTGGGAGTTCAGTGATAGTAAATATATTTATAAATGTACCTACACTTTTCTAAAATAGGGTTTAACTGGTTTTATCTCAAGGTTCAGTATATGAATAAACAGAAACATAAATGCACAAACAGACACTCTGACTAAAAGACAGGAAATTGAGTCAACCCATTCACGATTTAGACAATACCCTCACACAGGACTAAAGCAATAATTCCTTGTAATGAGATCATTTTGTTCCAGTTTCAGCATTTTGTGAGCAAAGCTGCTGGCAAGCAAATAGAAAATACTGCAGAATCAGATTTTTGGAAAGTAAATGAATATTTAAAACATGCCCTTGTTTTAGTTGAAGCCTGTTTTTTTTTTCTTTCTCTCTCTCCCCCTCTCTGACACAGGGCCCACCTGGTTTGCCTGGTGGAATTGGCCAGCCTGGACTTGTTGGAGAGAAGGTCAGAAAATCCACTTTTATTAGAAACGCTTCATGTCACTGCGCACATTAAACACAACGATGGCAGTTTAGACAGAGTACTGGCGCTTTGGCGTGCGTGGGTTTCATAATGTCGCTGTTTCATCTCTGACAGGGTGAGGATGGAGAAGCAGGAGACCCTGGAACAGCTGGAGAACCTGGTCCTCCCGTGAGTCACACTTCATTGCAGCTAGTTGTACTGCAGACACTCTTGCATTTGTCTTTTGCTCTCCTCAACACTGATATGATTTGCTTGTATTTCAGGGTGGTAAAGGTGATGTAGGGGAGAAGGGTGACTCTGGCCCCCCTGGAGCAGCTGGACCTCCTGGGAGCAGAGGTTCTCCAGGGGAAGATGGACCCAAGGGCAACCTTGTGAGTGCAACTAATGACAAACGGACACACACTTTGAATGTCACATGGGATTATTTTAACCCACTCTCTTTGCTCATAGGGTCCCATTGGATTTCCTGGTGATTTGGGCCCTCCTGGAGAACCAGGTGCCAATGTAAGGATTGATTGATTGATTGATTGATTGATTGATTGATTGATTGATTGATTGATTGATTGATTGATTGATTGATTGATTG
>JARVGW010000194.1:13262396-13312951 GCA_031762495.1 Anablepsoides rubrolineatus
ACGGCTGGACGGGGGATCGAACCGGCGACCTTCCGGTTCCAAGACGACTCCCCTAACCACTCCACCACAGCCGCCCCTTTAACCAAGTTATTAAAAAATAAATAAATGTGAAAGTTGCTGAAATTGTTGGAAATTGTTGACAACTTGGTTAAGTAAATCCAACAATCACATTTTCTCAGTGTGTGTGTGTTGGAGGGGGGCCATCAGAACTCTGCATGCCTTTCAGAAAAGTGTCCAGCCTGCATGTGACTATCTGTGTTGTATGGTGACAATCTAACAGACTTCATTAAATCCATACAAGCTGCAATCAGAAACCTCACAAAATCAATGCTCTGAACTCTAATTTACTCCCCAGTTCATTTATTTCAATTAACTTTGTTTCAGCTCTAAATGGGAAGGCATTTAGGAGACACAAGCAAGTATTGGTGAGAAAAATAAAATGAGATTTTAATGAAATTATAGTTAATAGAAAAGGAAGATTTGAAATTGTGTTCACTTTAGTAAAATTAGATGTAGTGAGAGAGACAAAACCAGGCCTTCAGACTAAAGTAAATACACTGCACATGTGCTGTTTGTGTACACACACACTGACACACACACTGCTCTCACATCTTAGTACAAGCTTCTCATCCCCGTTAGGGACCATTGTTCAAGGTTAGCATCAATGTCAAAATAAAGGTTACCATGTTTTTCCTTCTCTTTTTCTACTCTTTTCCACTAAATTGAATTTTAACCACACTAAGCTCCAGACCAGGAAAGGTCATGTGTTTCTACCAACTTAGAATAATGATGATAGGAGGAGAGCAAAGTGACTGACAGTATGGTGTTCCAGCGCTGCAATGCTTCTTTTTCAGGTCCAAACAAAAATTCTGCAGTGGTCCTCCATTTCTGTAACATTGTGAAGTTTTTATATGTTGTGCCTCTACCCGTCGTCTCCGAAATAAGTCAAAAGAATAGCCCGTCAAAATTGAGTTTTCAAAATTACACTCCACGAGAATCAACTAAGGTCCAGATTTTTCATTACAGAGATAGAAATCGGTGCAAGCAGAGGGATGAGAGGAGTCCTTCATCCAGATGATCGGGGAGCTCAGCCCTGTCAAATGCTTCGGGAAACTTGTGAAATTGTTCTTTCAAGTAAGCAAATTGGCTTTTTACAGTAATAAATCTACAAGTTATTAAATAAAATATAATTTATTCAACTTTCAAACAATAAATTCTTCCCTTGTTGTAAACTGAAGCACTTCTGTTTTTATGTTCCTAACATTAAAATGAACCGTATAAAAAAATACAATCAGGATTAAAATTCTGTTTCTTAAATGTAACACATTAAATTTAAGATGGCCTGATCTACAATCTGTTAGATTCTAAATACTGTATATTTTTATGAGAGGTATGTTTGAGCAAAGCTTTCAACCAAATCTGCTCTGCTGTCCAGCATCCCAATAATGATTTGAACAGAAAAGCGAGTCTATAGCTGGCACTGATGAGCTACTTTCAGGCCCAGCAGTACATTAGTGTAACCCAGAGGCAGCAAGATCCATAGCTGCTGCAAACTGGACTGACAGATGATTGGAAGATTGAATCTCTTCTTCCATTCTTTTTATTTTTTTTTCCTGTGTTCTTTCTACCTCTCCCTCCAGCTCCCTCTGTCATGTATTCATGGCTTTCTCATTGCAGCTGAAAATATTAGAGATGTTTTATTATTGTTCATTGGACTATGCTTTCCCTGCTCTCCCTCGCTTCTTGTTTCCCTGCCTGTCTCCTGTGACACTCACTTTAACAAAGCTGAACATGTCACCAAGTCACAATGAGATGTGAACAAATTAAACAGATGCTCAGATTAATTAGCGAACAAGAACTTCTACTTTTCAGGGTGAACAGTGACGTTCCCTGAGACTCAACGTGTCCACCCAGTTCCAAACAATGTGTCACAGCGTGATAACTGCAGACATTATTTTCCAAACCACTGACGTGTGCATAAGTGCTCATGCTGTTCTCATTTTAACATCATGTAACGCTCAAGAGACGTGGAAGAGACTTAGATCATCCTTAGCTTGTGCTGAAAAATTCTCTGTGTCGTAAAAGTCCAGAATGCGTGTTGGGTAGAGGACGTGAAATCGCAATGTTTTCGGCTGATCGGGGGTTCTTTTATTAGTGTGCATGCAAACACCCACTCCTGCCAGGTCCCATCCACAGCTCCTTTATCTTTCAAAAAGGTGTGTGTGTGGGGGGGGGAAATCATTTCCACAGATACTGCTCCCATCAAAAAAAGCTCTTATCAACAAAGCTAACATTAGTAAAGCAGTGGAAAAAAATGACTTGATGGTGGTGGGAAATGGAAATCCCTGGGCGATTGGGCAAGCAGTTCAGCAGTGATTTGGAAGCCCAGGGCCTTGTGTGTGTGAGAGAGTGTCAGATGATTATCTAGCAGACAGAGAGAGCCCAGATTCAAAAGCACGGCTTGAGAGCCACCCCCGCCCCTCCTCTACCCCCCCCCCCCCACCCGCCACCTTGCAATTTGCTGTCTGCTGCAGCCCTCAGTATTCACCAGCACACCAAAAACTAAAAACACTACAACTGCCATGTAACTCTCATTCATTTTATCCTGCAGTAGCACAGGCTGCCACAGACACTTTAAGTTATTAAAGGTGACTTTTTAAATAAATTGGAAAGAGATGGAACCAAGTGGTGAAGGAAATTAAAAAAGTTCAAAGAGGTAGGGGTTCAGAGGATAGGATAGCTTTTGTTGTTGTTTTTGTTGTAGGAATACTTCTGACCAATCTTAACATGAACAAGTTCAGAAATCTGAGGTAGACAGGATTTCTTTTAGCCCTGATTAGGAAAGCAGGAAGCACGAACCCAGCAGATCTGTATTCAGTTGTGTGTCTGCATGTGTTTTGTGTCATTTGTTAGTGCGAGAGGGAGAGAAAGCGGTGTAGCTGCATGACCCCATCACTCAATAGAAATGATTTTTTCCCCATATATCAGACAAGGCAGATAGGGAAAGAGAGCAA
This sequence comes from Anablepsoides rubrolineatus, assembly GCA_031762495.1. NCBI lineage: Eukaryota > Metazoa > Chordata > Actinopteri > Cyprinodontiformes > Rivulidae > Anablepsoides > Anablepsoides rubrolineatus. Next base: position 13,265,411 of record JARVGW010000194.1, read on the forward strand.
GTGAAAGACAGAGACTGAGTGATTCAGCTGTGGGATTACACTGGCTCAGACTCCAGCTGAAAAGGGAGGGAAACTAATCGTTTCCATTCACATCAATGAGTCTGCCTGCTCCTGTCTGCAGTCCTGAATACATTGAAGTCTCCATCTTCTCTTCACCTCTCACTTTGTTGCCCCTTCACGCTCCTCCTCCTCTTCCCCCCTCCTCCCCTACTTTTTTTTTTTTTTCCTCTTGAGTGATCTATGCATCCTGTCATGTATCAGCAGCAACACTGACACGGTATTCATTCTATCACAGAGAATCAGAAGTGGCAGCGTTTCATGGGCACCTGGACGCTTTTCATAAATCTTACAAGGCAGATCTGAAGCACATAGACAAAATACCTCGCCTGAGGTGAGAGTTTGCTGAAAGTCATACAGTGGTTGCAGACAACAGTATATTTTCTGTTTCTTTTACAAATTGCCCATGTCATGTAATCTCACTATTTATACAGGCAAAATGGATAAGTCCTAGTAATCAAGGCTTTTTCCACAGAGATGAAATCCATCACTTTATGAATTATGTGTCAGTATTTTTCCACAATATTAACTACTTTGGGGCCTGACTTCTCTTTTCAATAATAACCAATATTCTGTAACTGCAGTGGCACCGGGACTTACTTTTGCATACAAATAAAAGACTTTATTACAAAAAAGTGTTTTAGTTTCCATAAACCCAGAGCGTTAAAGATGCTTTCATTTTAAGATTTAAATACATAGCTCTTGCAAAAAATAATACCTTTTAATTTTTCTTTTATTTGACAAAATCAATGACAGATCCTGATCAATTCGGAATTTAGAGATGTGGAAAGAAAGCCAGCTCTGTGTCTATATGGAAGGTTCTTCAATGGATTATTCTTCCATGAACAGATGAGGAAACGAGCGTCACTGATAAGGCGACAGCTTTTTCACAGCTGAAAGTGAACGTTTTATAGTAAGATAAGCAAAGTCAGGTCATGTTATTTCACAAAGCACATTTACAACAACTGGCACTGAAAGAAAGAAAGCAAGCAGACAAGTCAGGCTAATGTTTATCAAACCAAAAGAAATGTTTTAATGTTGCTATTTCATTTTCTGCGACTGCTCAGAACACAGGAGCAAAAAAAACGGTAGTATTCATTCTCCAGTTTCTCCATCCATTTCCTCTAGGACACATCAAACAGCCGTTTTTAGTAAAGTTCCATCTGTGTGCCTTTTGCAACTTTAGATGATATAGCAGAGCCACACTGATTGAGTATTTTGCTACCTGAATGAATACTGAAATCACACTGTCTCAATTTAAATTCCACTGAAGATCCAACCTCCACTGATCCTCACAATTTTTTAACATCATTACATGCAGATAGTCACTTTGTAGGATGAACGTGGGTATGATCGAGATTGCATGTAGGTGTGTGTGTGTGTGTGTGTGTCTGTGCTGCGGAGCTAATGAGAGACTGGCGGGGCTTCAGGTGCCGGTGCTTTGAGAGAGGAGGTGAGTGACAGGGCTCATGAATAGTGATGGCCGACAGCTGCTCATTAACCAAGAGACTGTCTGTCAGCCAGCAGTCTGGAGCAGCAGCACTTTCCCTATGTTTACACACACAGACAAGGAAATACATACACATATACACAGGCCCACGCAGATTTGCCCTCCCTCTGAAAACACACACATAGAGTTCACATCCCCTTCATCTGGGTCCCGAATGCCGAATGTCAAAAAGAAAACCGATCAGACGTTTCCCCCAGACGACCAACGTGCCTGTTTTACCTGCGAGCTCGCAGCAGTCCTTCAGAGCAAAGGGCCACACTGAATATGGAAACACCTGCCTGGAGTTAATTCTGAATGAGGCCTAAAGTGCAAAGTGTGCAGAAGATTGAGGTCAGAGCAGCGCCTTCAGAAGAAGGGATTTTCACTTCACGGGGACTTTGAAACTGTTTTGATGGAGAGCAATGTTTGAAGCTAAGTTTTTTCATCTTGATTTCCTAGAAATAAAGGGATGATTCAGCTGAAATGTGAAATATACGCATTTCAGGACATTTATTATATTTACTTTGAGTGAAGCAGTATTTGAACTCAGGGCCAGTCCTAGCCAATTTGGAGCCCAAGGTGGCACCCCTCCTGCAACTTTCTAATTCTCACTGCCAATTTACATACATTTGAATACCAAGTTAAATAGTTTTGTTTTTGATTTAATTTTTTATCTTTAGAAACCAGATACTAGAATTGCGCCGCTCAAGGTGGCAGCATGTTGGAGTAGCTTACATCTGCTTACATTCATTTTCACTTTTTAAACTTCTTTTAATTCCTCTTTTTCTGGATAAAAAATGTTTTTTATGGATGATTATTTCCAGGAAATAAACCAGGATATTATGAGTTAAAACAACATTTAAAGTTCCCTTTGGGATTAATAAAGTATTATTGAATTGAATTTAATTGTCAAATTGAAATAGTTACCATTAAAATTCATTTGAAACAAAATACCAGACGTTTACCTCAGACATGCCAACATTTGCTGACAGCAATGAGGATCACCTGCTCATGTTAAGGAGCAGCTGTGGAGTGAAGTAGTTCTAAGAGGGTCTGGGGGTATGCATTTTATTAAATTCTTTGGATTAATAAATCAACATAAAACCAGAACTTTATGAAGTTAGAACACTGAAAACAACCTTTAAGCTTTTAAACTTGAGTAACCTGGGATTATTCTACAGATTAACTCAACCATACTCTGATAAAAGGTTATTAAATTTATTTTCTTCATTCCTCCTACATGTGCCTACACTGCCTATGCCACGGGCCGGCCCTGTTAGGACTGGGCTTAAGGCAGAAATCTTGACTTTGCTGACACAGATCTTTACAGGAGAGTTTTTAAGTTTGTAATCTCTGAAGCTGCTGTTGAGGGAGTCTTCAGGCTTAAGGAGGAGTCCTACAGTGCTTGTGAAATGTTGATTTTCTAAATTTACTTATTTCCCATCATTCCAACAAATCAGCATGTTCTTGTATTTAAAAAAAATATACTGAAATAAACTCAAGATTTCCCTCAAGGTCTCTAAGAGAGATGACGGAGCAGTTTTTGTTCTAAAGTTTGTTTTTTATATTTACTTTTTTTTGACTTTGTGAGACACGAGGATGATGTCAGAAACTTGACTGTTAATGTTTGACGTGTGCAGAAAAGCAAATATGTTGTGACGTGTTTGGATTTCAGCTTAGTGTTTTCTGCTTTTGATCTCAATATCAAATGCATTACAGAAACAAAACCTGACTTGTGTTTACCAGACAAGGTAAACTCGATGTGACGTTTTTAGAATTTAAACAAGTGGCAAAAGGTTGGTTGATGCTGAGTCTAGGAGGAGGAGAAGTAATTGCATGCACTTCCCAAAAAGAAATAAATAAATACGTTTGGCTAGCCAACTGTGTTAGTAGCTTAGGGATCTGGCAGGGAGTTGATGCAGGGACCAGGTATTTACGCAGAGAGTGATTGATGAGATACAGCTGTGGCCCAAATCTGCACACTGGGCAATATTTTGGTAATTAAGAACACACAAGGCAGTAGAAAGAGAGAGAAGTAGAAGAGAAGGCTGTATAGGCTGGGATACACCCTCAGATAAAACGTCCTGATGAAACCCTTCTTTGTTTCTAATCAATAAGAGAAAGGCATGCTCTATGTAATTGTGGCCTCATTTGATTGCAAATAAACCGTATAAGAGAGAAAGCAGGACACGGAAACGATAGAAACACCTTCATTACAGCAAACACACACTTCATGCTTGCCTCCCTGGCCACAGAAACTCATTCGCGTGCAGTTTTTAAAGAGTTTTACCCTCTCACCACTGATCTGTCTTATTTTTTTCCATCTTGCTCCTGTTTTCAGTCAAACACAAGCCACAGTTACACACAGTGAACACACACGCAATATTTTTGCCTATCTTGGAGGGAGCCTGGGATTGATTCTAGTCACACTAGAGTGGGGCGAAACACGCAGTCACTCTGAATAGGCAAAGGCGTCAAATAATACAGATATGAATGTCGGAGGAATAATTGAAGAAAGTGTTTTATATGTAAAAGACAGAGGAGAATGGAGTGGAATTGAATCTCAGAGAAAATGAGGAGCAGTCTAGGTCCCCGGGGACTGACTTACAATAACTCCAGCAATTTTTGAGGAAAATAGACGATAATTGGAGTGGTCACTGGGTTCCACAGGGCCCAGTACCGTTCAGTTTCTCTCCTCTTCCATCTGACTTTCATCCAGTTCCTCTAATTTTGTCTGCCTGTTTTTTTTTAAGCATCTCCCAATCCTTTGTCAGTCAATGTCAAACCTCTTTTTTTTGTCTTTGTTTCTTGCTTTTTGTTATCTCTTTCATCCCATCCTCTGTTTTGCTTTGTGTACTTCTTTCTCACTCCCTCTTCTTGCCTTCTTCCATCCCTCCATAGCCAGCAGGCATGAAGCAACATCAGTGGAATTTGATCAGATATTCCAGGCACATATGGACAGCACTGACTGGCATAATCGGATGTTTTTTATTTATTTATTATTTATTTTATTTTAAGTGCCCATGCAGGCTTCCTCAGACTGCTTGTAAGGACACGGAAAAGCTCAGCGGAGCTTCAGCTTCAGTTTCTTGCCAAATCTCTCTCTTTTTTCTATAGCTTTATAAAGTGTGTCACTTCTTCCTCCACAAGCCTCGCGTTCTCTTCGTTTTCTGCTTGTCATCCTGAACCAACTCAGTATGTGTTGATACTAATGATGTTCTTATAAAAATTCTGTCTGAGCTCTGCGCTCTCACTGTCTGAGTCAGTTTTTTTGTTTTTTTTATACAACCACCAACTTGCCACCTCCCACCAAAGTTGCAACATGTTTTTGGTCAGATCTGCTCACCTTATCCTTTGATTGTCACATTACATGCTGTGTAAATTGTTGGCATGACAACGGTAGGTATCTATGGCAACAAGCTAACCAGAAAGTATGTTTCGAGACAATTTGGACATGTAGTGTTCCGTCAAGCTTTAATCTAGATTCATGGTGGCAGGACAGCAGATGATCAGTTTTTTTTCTTTTTTGTTTAAAACCTTCTCTTTTTTTACCATCTGGCAAATATAATCAACAGAACTTTATAGAGGCCCTAAATTAACATATCATACAAAATAAATCCTCACATTGGTCACAATTTTTATTGCTTTCTCTTTCTGTTCCAATACATTTAAAGCCTGGGGTCTCCAACCAGTAGCTCATGAGCTCATTAGCTCTTTAGTGCTTGTGGAAAATTAGGTGAAGCAAAATTTATTTTGTCACTGCCCAAACAAACTTTAATTTAGAAGAATAGAAAAATAGAAATAGTCTTTATTGTCCTGCCGAGGGGAAATTCAGGTGTCACATCAGCATCAGTACAGAGGTTCACACACTAGTTATTCTACAAACCATAGATGCACACAAAACAAGAATTTAATTCCAATCAATCTATAGATGTCCCTCCCCTTTTGTTGTCAATCAAACAGTTTAGGGCTCAGTATGGTCGATCGGCAGATGACGCGCAGTTGTTTGATTTCGCACACACCTTAGGTGGCTGTGGCAGAGTGGTTAGGGGAGTCTTCCTGGGACACCTCACCTCTAATTCCTCTGATGTGTGTCCCATCAGTGTATAAATGTGATTGGCACTGATTAGTCTCAATAGATGATTGTACATGTTAGCTTTGTAGAGACCTAAAAGAGTGCTGTGTGAATGGGTAAATGAGGGCACAGATTGTAGTGTAAAGCGCTTTGAGTGGATGGATAAAAAGGCGCTATATAAGTACAGTCCATTTACCTTTCATGACCCCTTGAGACACACTGTCCAGAGCTCCTGGGAAACCCCACCCGCTGCAGTATATGTTACTGCATCGGGTTTCTTCCTGCTGGAGTCTACAATGCAGAAAAAAAATTGGAGTCCCGTCACCTGACGTTATTTGTGCATAAATCTGTCGCAGTTAAACTCTAAGTTATTAGTGTGAAATACACTGTAATATAAATGGATAAAAACAAAAAGCACATTCATGTGAATTGAAGACAATAGTTTTTGTGCAATTATGCAAGAAACAAAGGTTGAAGACCCCAGATTTAAAGGAATGTTATTTCTCACTAACAAAATACTGTCAAAGTCAAAATTTTATTGTAAAAAAAAAAAATTACCACAAAATCAATTAACACGGTCCATAATCATATAGAAGATTTTGGAAGCTTCCAAAAAGCATCCGTCTCCCTGTGTGGCCACAAAGCAGACAGCACAAATAAATTTCCACCCTCTGTTCTTGTGCTTCCTCTCCCTCTGCCTCACTTTAGATGACTTCTCCTCTGCCTCGCTCTCTCTCTCTCACTCTCTCTCTCTCTCTCTCTCGCTCCAGGTCCCAGGTTATTGATTGGGAGGCTGCTGGAGGGTGCGGGGATAAGATAAATAAGGACTCAGTGGCCAAGAACAGCTCTCTCACTCAGTGTAACATGAAGGGAGGAATAATCATCTGCCAGTCCTGAGAAAGTGGCTGTGGATTTTTCTGACCACTTTTATCCAAACGCCCCTCCGTCGTTCTTTTCCACAACTCGGCTTTAAACTGAAGTTAGATATAATGACATTTTGATGATTTTAATAGAGAAATGTTTTAGGAGTCACAGAATTTTTATTACCCACGTCATATTTCATTTGTTGGAATAAGTGCCAAAAATGTTCAAATATAGTGATTTGAAACTGAATGGACTGAAAGCAGCTGCTAAAATTGCTGGTGTGAAAGTCTCGTCCTGCTGTGAAGCTGAAAAAAAAGGACTCGTTTAACCTCCTGTTTTCTCGACGCTGAAACAAGCGACACACAGCACATGAAGTTGTTTTATCCAGATCATAACACAACGTGACGCTCAAATCTTCTATCAATCGAGCCGTATTTCACAAAATAAAGAAAGAAAGAAAAATCGCGAGAAGAAATACGGACTGTTTGTCATGCACCACTGTGTACCTCACAATCCTGACACTTGTGCACAATCTGCACAGCACACAGACATGTATGAAGTCATCTGACGGATAAACACTGGCACACACACAGTGGGAGTAAATAACTGTTGGTATCTCTCGCAGCATTGAGAGCAGTGGCGCGAGGCTTCCCCTTAGATTTTGAAAGCTCTATCTGTATCGGGAACAGCAAACTGAAAAAGCAATTTGCTTTGTCACACAGAGACATGCTTGACTACGCTGAATAATTGCACTGCAGCCCTGGAAAGAGCTGTTTTCCTTTTATCTAATGAAGGCCTTCAGGGGAAGGAGCACAGGGTATGTGTGCTTTGTTTGTTTTGTGCATGTATGTGCGCTTTACATGTTTATGCACGTGTGTGTGCGCAGCATTGTGTAATATGCAATATACAGTACGTTAGGACTTCTAAATGTGTGTGTCAACATATAAATCTGTGCCTCAAAGAGATAAATAACTCGACACAAAGAAAACACTTGTTTCTCTCTGTCTGACCCAAACGTCGTTTTTCTGTCTCGCTCTCTTCCACACAACTTCACTGACAGTCATATTAATCTAACCAATCTGCATGCCGCCTCTCAACTGTGTCCAGTTTCAAGGCTTCAAGTCGGTCGCGTGATTCAATAATGCAGAAGCAGACTGGAGAATAAAAAAAAAACCTTCTACCCCGGCTCCTGGCACTGACGTCCAGGAACTGCTGAGTTCACACTCAGGTGCTGGCTGGCCCCACCTCTGTGCAGCTTGTGGAGGCTGAAGAGACAACCTAAGGTTCTAACAGCTACACAAGCAGGAGCCCTGCAAGAGACCCGAGTGAGCGTTTGAAGCCTGAGGGCACGGGCAGGCAATTTATTAGGAATATGTGAGTGTTTCCTTCAGCCGAACCAGACGCAAATGATAAATCAGCGCTTGGGCCGAAGCAGAAGACGGCAGCGTAAGTGTGGTAAAAATGAGGAGCAGAAAGATAACACAAAAATTAGAGAGGAAAGAAAGCACCTCCTCTGATGACTGTGATCAAGAAAAGGTTTGTGAATTGCTGTAATGGCTCTAGCATTTGTTCCACGGTGAAACTGTAATTAAGCCATCAGCGACAGTTTGGAGTCTTTGACTTCATAATGAGGCTGAATATGTGCAGTTTGTGCTCTATGGATAAGCCGCTGTAATCACTTCTATCTGCTTAATTATGTAAAACCGTTCCTTTATCCCACTAGTGTCTAGCTCTTTATCTTGGCCTCCCTCCCTTTTGGTGCTGGCATTCTAAACTCATAATAACACAGTAGAATAGAAGCCACAAACTGGGAGATATCAACCTGAGACATACAGTACATTTGCTTGTAGCTGTCAGTTCAAATGGCTGCTGGAAGATAGAGTTCAGAAAGAACTGTGAGTTAACAGCAGCGGCTGTCAGAGAAGAGGTTTGCCAGCTAAAGCTACTTTAAGAGAACGCACACGGCCCTCATCACTTTCAGGAGCATTTTAGTACCTCTCCTCATGTCCCACATTTACTGGTCAGAGGGCTAAAACATTGCAGAGGTAATAAATAGTGCATTCCCCTTTCTTCTCTCTTTCAAGTTCATTTTAGATTTCAGGATCATTTCTTCTCTGGCTCACATTTTCTGGCAAGAGGACTCCTGCTCCAAAGTGAAAGAAGCGAAGATGTGTGCTTCGAGTTATTAGTGAGGAAAAAAAATGAAAAAAAATGAAATAAATAAAACATCTTTCTTGATGTCCCTAATGGAGACAACCCGACCCTTCTGCTTTTTTTTTTTTTGACAGACCTACATCAAAGCTTTACTTCTACACTTTCTTGGGAGATTGTGGCACCACTGTGTACACGCTGCACTCACTAACACGGACACTCGCTCACACCCATTTGCACTCACCCTCTGGAGTGTGGCTGTGGAAAGTGAAATCTTGTGATGCTCAGGAACTTTACAGCACAGGCAGGCTTCTCTAGGAAGAAAAAAAAAAAGAGGGAAAAAACGAATGCATAAAAAAACAGGAAGCTGCCACAGCTTCAATGGAGCAGAAAAAAAGCAGTAGAGAAAAATGTCAACAACAAATAGCTGCTGGTTTCTCTTGCTGTGGGCGATGTGGACTTTGGTTGCCTCGTGTTACTCTCCTCTTACGTTATGCATCATCTTTTTATCCCGTTTAGCTCAACATAGGAACATCCATGCTTCCCTTTTCCTAGAGGAAAGGAAAATAGGAGTGAAACTAAGGTAAATATGTACACGGAAGCTGACAGGAAGAAAGGGCTGGGCAGGTGTGTCTGTGTGACGTTGTGGTTTTGTGACTTTTAGAAATTTGCCAGGTTGTGTCCTTCCTGTTTCTGTGATCCAGGCAGAGACTTTTTGTTTGGGTCAAACAACAGACTCCCTTACACTACTTTTGTGTCGGGTAAATTACCTTGATATCAAATCTACTTGCAGGCAAGTTGATTTATTGTCTAATTGATTGTATGACAAAACAACTATGGAGGACTGAAACTGTCATAATTAGAAATAAAAGCAGAAATATATAAATGGACCAATAAATAAAGAAATACTCTTAATATGGACCAGAGGACCAGGATTGAGAACCACTGTCTTAAATCATTATATTGGATTTTTTTATTTTTATTTCTATGTGTTGCTTTTACATTTTTCTGTCTCCTGTATTTACATTCCCTTATGCATTTTTGCCTCATTATACAAATAAACTGGGCGTGCCTTGTTAGGTCAGCTCCTCTCCTATTGGTCAACACACAGGAAGGAGAAGGATCCATGTGCAGACTGACTGTGCATGCTTGTGCTGACTCTGAAGTTTGAAATTTAGTTAAAAATATATGCATAGGTAAGTGTTTTCATCCTTGCCTTTGTTTTGTTTGTTTTGTAATGATGTTTTTATTTATTTTGAAATTATAGTCTGATACTAAGGCAACCAACAGTTAAAGTTTGATACAAGGACAAAAATGTTAATTTATTTTCATATTAGTATTTTGTATGCTATTAAATTCTATTACTAAAATAATGGACAAGTTACATTTTTATTTAAAGTCCCAAATGCTGATGTTAAAATAAAAGAAACATGTTTAGTTATAAAATGGCTACAATTTAATTTGCTGAAAAAAATATGAACTTAATTGATAATCAACTCAAATTTGGGCTTGAGTAAATCGTTACATAGTGAGTTTAATACTCTGCTGTTATACAAACAAAACAAAAACATGTTATGTGGGCGATAATAAGCTGTAAAAGTCCATGTGGAAGACTGTTGTTTTGAAATGTGCGAGCAGATTACACATTAAGGCTGCTTAAGTGTGAGAACCATGTTGTGATGTTTGCACAAAGCTTTATGTTGTGAAACTTTTAGGAGTATTTATGTTTATGTTCACTGACATTTCATTTATCGCATTAATGCACAAAAAAAAGTATTTAGAGATTTAAGATCAAAGGCCAAAGAAGTAAACTAAATGAGTTTCAGACGTTCCACATGCCTATCCAGACTCAGCATTTTGGATTCGCTTGGGAACCATATGGTCCCTCGCTTTTATTGCATAATAACTCAGCAACCCTGGCAGCAACAGTTACATTACAAAGATCAATAACAACCATAAGCTCTGTAATGTTTCCTCAATGGATGGAGCGACTCGTACACTCTGACTTCACCAAATTAAATTTGACTGTCTGCATATGTCTGTATGTTGATCTATAATCAAGTCTCTCGCTGACTAAGAGTCGCTGTAATCACAGATAACTCAAAGCAGCTCTTCCTACAGAGACTCCAAAAATTGTGCAGGAGTTTTGGAGAGACTTGAAAACTGACATTCTCTATAAAAGCAGGCTTAGATTTGGGTGGTTCAATAAAATAAATAGTCTGATCTAAACAGCTAATGCTAAGGCTTTTATGCTTTTTTTCAAAAACAAAATGTCTGTTGGAATACTCTCTCAAATTCTAAGAAGAAAAAAAACTGCTGTTAGAGAAGCTTAAAGCTAACATGAGCATGGTGCAGAATTTAAAAAAGATATTTGTCAGCAAATACACAAAATAAACATAAAGCATGGATCAATTCAAACATGAAACTCAAATAATAACCATAAACATTTTTTAAAACTTAAATAAAAGTGAGGATTCATAAGAAAACAAAAATAAGAGGTGGAAGCAGTAAATGACAGAAGAAAGTCTGGATTTGAAAATTAATAAAACACATATCTTTAGATGTCTAAAACAGAGACATGACAGTTACATGTGAACCTTCCGAGTTAGGCTTGAACAGAAAGATTACTTTATCTTTGACAAATGGGTCACTGTTGCATTTTCCTCAAAATGATTCCCCAGCTTCATCAGTGGTCTCTGTGTTTAAGAGGAACGGAGCTGAAGAGAAGAAAGGGGAGGAGAGCGAATGAAAGGAGTGCATGACCATTCCACTCAGTCAGCTCTGGCCCCACACCGTGACTCAACATCATTTTTATTCTTTTTGGCAGCTGTATTCCTTTTGATTAGCTTCATGCTTATTGCATGCTCAAGCAGACACACTGTTCAAGATGATGCTCCGTAATACAGCAACAGTGGCAAAAGCAGCATCAGAGAAAAGTAGGAGTAATTGTTGGCATTGATTTTTCTATGATTCTCACACTTGACTTCCCTCTTGCTCCATTTCCTTACTCACCTCATCTCTTCGTGATATTTATTTTTTTACTTCTCGTGAAACTAGAGGGTTGTGCGCCGTGCCACTCAGGGCATCAGGAGTGGAAATGTTCAACCCTCTGCTAAACCAAACGGAGCAAAGAGGGAGGAGTAGGAAAAGGATCTCCCTGGGCTGACATCCTTCTGAATGATTTTTCACATAAACCCTGAGCTTCTGAATCAAATGCCAAAACACACTGACACTTCAGGGTTTTGTTTGTCAAAAATATTAATAATAATCATCTTGATAACTTACCTTCAAGATGGCAATAACCAACACAAAAATTACCATAACTCAGTCAGTTTTACAGACATTAAGCTGAAATTTGATGTGGTAACAGAGCCATTCATAACACGAATGGTTTGTAACATTCTTTTTATCAAAACGCCTACAACTCATTTTTCAGGAGAAGCTGATCTTAGTCTTACATCCTGGCATGAAAGGCTGCGAGTAATATGCATCCCTTCCAGGAATGCAAGGCCTTTATTTTAAAACGTCTCAGAGTGTTGGAAACAAACACAGAGAACTGTCTCCTCCAGTCTCGTTTCATTTCAAGGTTCAGCTTTGTTGACGCTGGTCAGTCAAGAAAATCACCACAGGTGACGTGTGTTTTTACTCCGAGGAGCATTTATCAAGGAGGGGAGGACAGACGCGGGCAGCCCAGGTTGTGATATTTATTTTTCAGGACAGAATCCTAAGGAACTGCATGCTCAGACTGTTAAAAGCAAATCATTACAAAACCTCACGTGGCTGGTCTGTAGAAGAGGCTATACAGAAATCCATGCTCATTATTCAATTAACTCTGTTCCACAGCCGTATTCATTATCATCACTGTAATCAAAGCAAAAATATTCTATCACATTTAAACCCCTGTGTGTCGCTCTGTTGTGACATTTATTTCACCGTTGAAGGTGAAGGAGGAGTGATGATGTTTTGCGTGTGTTTATTTGTCTGTATTGTTATTAAAATACCCCACAATTGAGTTGATATCTACAACAAAATGAATTCTGAAGTCATTGAAGTGAGATTTGTTTAAAACTTTGCCCTTAATTAGCAAAATATTTTTAAAAAATACTGGACAAATTTCTATGAAACTCAGAAATTGATAAATGGCTGCACATGTACAGCTGAAAAACTTTTGACATCAACTCAGTTTAAGATGGCGTGACAGCTAATCAGCCTATGCAAAATTGACTAGACACCAGTGAGTTTAACAGATATTGAGCTAGAATTTGATGTGGTTTTAGCTGTCAGTCAATCACAACACCAAGCACTAACAGATCAATCAATATATCACTTTATTACAGTATTGTATAAAATTGTATCTGCTTTTTTTCCAAGTCTTAACCAAAAAAAAAAAAAAGAATTCAGAATACAAACTGATTTTAATTTTAAATTCTGGCATGGAAGATTGCAGGCGATATGCATTCATTCAACAAATGGCACTCCTTTATATGTAAATGCATATCAGTGAATTCTGATTCTTCTATAGCCTAATGCTAAACAATAATTTTACATTATTTTTGCAAGGCTTTCGTATCAATCATGTGCCACTCGTGCACGCGCGGCCGGGCTCGGCTGCATCAGAGCCTTGCACTTGTTTTCCAGGTCTCGTGGCACACAGACGTGCTGCTCCTAGCGTCCGCGCCCTGCAAGCACAGCAGTCACCTTCCAACCTCTGCGACTCTCCGTCTCTCTCCCAGTCCAGTCGCAGTTATTTTGCAGGTGGGAAGGGGCGGTGGGGGGCCGCTGTCTGTGCACAATTCACAGCATCTGAGGATAGTTTTTTTTTTCTTTTCTTCCTTCTTGTTGTCAGTGAGCGCACGGTCGGATCCAGAGTCTATGCAGCGCACACAAGACAAGCGGCTGGTCGCGTTTGCCGAGCCACGCAGAGAGGGCTGCCGCGCGTCCTGGTGATGAGGCTGCTGGAGCACAGCCCACACAGCGTTAAAGGAATCCCTGTGCATCTGAAGAAACCGCCCCAGTAAAAGGGACCAGAGCAGAGGAGAGAGGTTGGAGGGGCAGAGAGACCTGCTGGAAGTGCTGCTGACTGGGACGCTATCATTTCGCCAAAAATGCATCTGTTCAGTGCCATGTTTCTTCTTGTGATGTTAGCTGGGATGCCCAGTGAGGTGAGTGCGCCTGCACTGCTTAAAACTTACTACTGCAGTCGGGTTTATTATCACGCTGTGACACCAAATCCTCGATAAGAATCCTGCCACAGATACAAGAAAGAAAAAGAGAGGCTCTATTGCGTGAAGAACCGCTGCATCGAGCTGTGTTTCATCTTAGACTCATTTAAAGTTCACATAGAGCAATATAAGAGACAGAAAATCCGCATCAACTTGTTTTACTGAAGCTTTTCATTTTTTCTTGTGGTTCATAGTCACCATTTATATATTTTTATAAGAGCAGAGCGTGTATGTTCCTTTGTAAATTATTTTGTGTGGGTTTACTGGAGGATCTAGAGGTTTGTACTGAGATCCATGCAGTCCTGTTGGAGAGCGGCTCACTGAGAACCTCTGCGCTGATTGACAAAGGAGGCAGACAGGCTGAGTGGAGGAACAGACACCGCGAGTAATTAACGTAAAGTAGCAGAACAGCGCCAATAAATAAATGGTCCTGACGAGGTGTGATGCGTGTCTGCGCACACTCACGCGTGCACAACACTCCAGGAAATAAAGAAGAAGAAAAAGAAGAAAACAAAAAAACGGGTCGTTTTGGTGGGAAATGACGAGTTCTGATGTGACAGCTGGAAATCGAAGTGAAGCACGGTCAATTATTTGACCCATAAAGGGTTAGTCAGTCAGGGCAGGGGAGGGGTCAGCTGGTCAGCAACATTTAGTGTTGAGCAGAACTAATAACTAATTAGGAGGCGTGATAAAGAGGAAGCTACAGTCTGCCTGGTGTTTCTGGCTTTGCAGAGGAGCCTTTTGGCACTTTAAACTCAGGGCTGTAAAACATTCAGCACCACGGAGAGCGCCGCGTGTCGCTTTCCGTCAAAAGAAAAAAACAATAAAACCTGAGTGGATTCAGCACCACGGACAGCGCCTCCTCCTATCCTGGCGGTGTGCAGGGGTCAAGAGCCTTTTCTGCAACTACACCGTTCAGAGCCGCAATACTCTAAGCTTTAGATAACTCGATTTAGTTACATAAATGAAATCAGTTCAGAGCTATGATTTCTTTCGGTTTCATTTTTTTAATAAATTGGTATTTCAACTTAGAAATTATATAAAGCACCTACCTGTATCGTGGAAAAGTATTAGAGCAGGAAAATAAATAAATAATAACCCAGTTCTTTAGATGTTTAACTGACTCTGATTTATTTTTTAATTATGGCAGAAACATTAATTTAGGCTACTTTGTTTATTTTACATTATGTCAAAAGCAAGCTTTGTTTTATTTTTGAAAAAAAATGCAGTATTTCAGAGTTTCATAACATACAAATTTGTCATATTTATGCAAAACTGCACTTTGTTTCCACTCATCATCTTGCTTAAATCTTTAGTTTTCAAAGAATGTTCACCCTAAATGGCTTTTACAACTATTTATAATCGTTTCTGCACATATTGATATGTTTGTTTGTGTATTAAAAACTGTTCCTTTTATATCTAAAAACTCCCAACAACAAATGTTTTCTTAAAGATGGATTAATGAAATGATTAACAGACTATCAAATCATTAGTGCAAGAAGATCAAACTTCTAAGCTCCTTATATTATAACCATCATTCTGTTATATAAAATTAAACTCCTAGGAATCATGCGTAAACTACTTTTCCTGCTGCTGTTATGAATATAAATATTATTTACCCTGTGTTCATGTTTGTCAAAGCTACAGTGAGCCACGGCTGAGGGATTTAGAGCCACATGTGGCCCTAGAGCCACAGGTTGCAGACCCTTGACCGTGTGGGAAAAGGTCACAAGCTGCAGCTGCTAAACTTATTTCTAGCAGAGAATGTTTGGAGAATTCACAAAACTGTCAGTTACTGCACGACAACCCGTGGAGCCTTATAGCCTGACCTAAATGCATCAGACGTGGGAGGATAGGGAGCAAATGAAGGTTCATTAGCTGAACTATGAGCTCACAAAGCAGGAAGTCAAGGAATTAAATTAAAGTGGAACAAAACACGGTGCAGTAATAAACAGCGGGATGAGAAAAGAATAACGATGGTCTGAGAGGAAATAAAGGAAAGAATTTACACTGAGGGAGACGAACTGATAATTTAAGTAATTGGCAAACTGTCAGGTGTGTCTGAAACTAAGTGTAGCTGTTAGAAAGGCAAGAAACACAAGAAGTAATACAGTTATTAAGTAAAAAATAAAATAAACAGGCCAAATTAAAGACGCAATACTCCTTGAAGGAACACATATCACAATCAAGTTAGAGTCACCATTTTACCTAACATGCATGTTCTTAGTCTGCCGGAGGAAAACAGAGTACTCTGAAAAACAAAGAATCATGCTTGCACAGAGATAACATGCAAACTCCACGTAAACATGGAGGAGGCAAACCTGTGACCTCCCTTATTGTGTGACAATAGCTCTGACTGATGTTCCACACTGCCACCCTACTACTAAATTACATTTTAGCTCAGTGAGTCATCACAATCTGAAAAATATGCCTTAGTGACTCATTCATTTAAATCAGGTGAGCTGGAGCAGGAAAACATCTAAAACATGCAGGTTAGTGGTTATTAGGGACTGGAGTTTGACATCCCTGCTCTACAGGTGGTGCCATGATGAACAGGTTGCAGAGCATGTGTGTGTTTACATTATAATTTGAACAACACATTGCAGGAAAACTATCACATTTTAATAAGAGTTGTAGAAAAAGGAGCTGCAGAGATTTTCAAGGTTCTTCTTTACTAATTTTAGACCACTGTTGAATTGATTTAGTTGAGTTCCTTGATGCCAGATAACCATAAATAAGAATTACTTTCCGCCATCTAAATCGACAACACACCCTGATGTGTGAAAGAAAAATGTTAATGACGCAACTTGCCCTTTAACAAATATATCACCGCAAATGTGTTTCAATAAAATGCAGCTGTAATAAACTTCAGTCCAGCATCTCAACCACTTCCACTGGATTCATGCAGAAACTGGCCTTGGGGGACAATTTGTTGTAAGTGTACGCATTAAATATTAAAGAGTCTGAAAGAAAATATGACACCACCCATCTTTCCGAGATTCCAGACAAACATAAAGAATTGATGATTTCATGCAAATCCACAGCAATGAGAGTACGAGCGCCTGCGAACAGACCTGAGATATCTGCATATCTTTCTGACACGGTTTCAGGAAACGCCGTCGTGAAATATTCAGAAGCCCTTAATGAGGCAGATGCACTTGTTCGTTAGCAGCATGTGTTCGTTAACTAACCGTAAACCTCAGGGGTCCTCAGTGCTACTGATACAGATGGCCACCTGCCTGACCTTGGTACAAAAGTATTGCAGTGTTCTGTACATCAAGGCATGCAGGACTAACACAAGTGATTATACATGTGTGTTTGTGGGCATTCATATGCAATGCATTGTTTAAAGGACCAAGTAAACATTACAAAACCGATTCCTTTAGAGGATTAGTATTGTTGCTTTAAAGTTGAACTTTGAACAATCATTGACAATATGTTCTCCAACTCTGTTACAGCTTGTTGGCTGTGGGTTTAAATAAACAGAGTAAAGCAATTCACTAAAGCAAATTTTACCTTAAAATACAGACATTTCATTAGTATTTGAAATTGATAAATCAAAACTTTTCCATAATAAACTACATCTAAAGAAATTGTATTTACAGTAAAATTGCAGTGTGAAATGCAAATTTGCAAAAGAGGCTAATACTGAGTAGCTAAAACACAAAAAAAAAACAGAACATTTGCTAAAGCTGATGAAAGCAAAACATGATCTAAAAGTAGCAAAACATTAGCTAAAATAGCCAGAAAGTAAAAGCAGCAAACAACATTAGTCAATATTAGCAAAAAGATTAATTAAAAGTATTAAAAGGCTTGCTGAACATTTTGGTGTAAGAATGAAATATTAAACCAATGTGAATAATTAAATCTCATAAAAAAGCACATATTCATGCATTTTAAGTGTATTTATTTATTTATTTGTCCATTTATATATTTCTGCTTTTATTTCTAATTATGTTAGATTCAGTCCTCCATATTAGGCCCTTTGGTATTTCTAAATTATCCTTAGTAGAAAGTGAGAGAGTAAATGGTTGTTTGTCTTTCTGTCTCTGTGATGGACATGTGACCTGTCTGGGGTGAACCCTGCCCCTCGCACAGCGACTGCTGGATATGGGCACCAGTGAACCTCGTGACCCTGAAAGGAAAAAGCAGTAATGGATGGATGTTAAACCCAAAGACTTGAGAACTCAAACATGTGTGCCAGACATGCAGGGTTATGCTGAAGCCTGGCTGAGAGTTGTGGTGATATTGTTGAAGAGGGTCAAGTGATTTCCTCGTCTCGTTTTCTTTAGGGACACGGGCTCTGTTTGAGGTCAGCATTAAAAAAGATTGCTTCATGCCTTCGAAAGATTCATTTTCTGGTTCGAAGGCAAAGAAAAAAATGTTGTTTAGGCCCCAGTGCTGCTGTGGAGTGCAGTGAAATACTGTTATTGGTTTAAGAGGTTCGACCTCAAAGACTCCCAACATTAGTATGGTTGAGCTCGATGAAACTGAACACTTTCTTTGCTTGTTTTTTTTTCTGCTCAGACACTAAGTGAAGTGACGGAGAAAATCTAATTGCTTGTCATTCTCGAGAAGAGAGACAGAACAGTGAGTTAGCACTTGGCTGAACTATTCTGTAATTTATTTGATCCCTTTTTCTCACCAATGATTGTGACGAACAATCAGACTTACAATCCTGTAAAGATGTGCGTTTTTATTCTGATTGCAGCAGAAACTTGGCCAACTGAAAACAAACAAGAGTGTGTTAATCACACTGAACTCTAAGCGTTATTTGGCACATTTACTTACATTAGTTAGTTGCATTTACATTGAGCTAATTATACAGTAGATGAGTTCTGCAATATCCAAGTCCCATAATGCTTTATGAATAAGGGTTTCACAGCTTTTATGGCAGTACTTTCATAAACTAGGAATAAAGTGGGTATGACTCGGATAGCAAATAGCAGGAATGTAATGTTAGACTATTTAGTGAAGCCACAATAGATTTAATTAGTGGAATTATTAATCACCTTTCAGCTAAGTGATAAAAAAAGGAAGCTACGATCGATCAGAATCAAACAGGACAAACAGCTGAGATGGCTGATGTCCAGCTTAAACAGTTTTTAAACAATCCACTCTCCTGGCTGGGATGTTTTAGCCAAACATGTCTTCTCATGGTGCCAGCCCAGAGAAAATAAAGTCAAATAATAACTAACGTTTCTTCTTTTAAGACAGGAAAGCAATTGAACAGCTTGAAGTACAATTTTAGTCCTGTTCCTGTGCCAAAATTGCATCAATGTGCGACATAAATTAGAATTATATATTTTTTTTCCCATTCAGTAATATCAACAAACCTACCTGATAAAACTCTGTTTCCTGTCACAAAAAGTGAAGGCAAGGCTATTATTTTAAATGTCTGTTCATTCGTGTGTTGATTTGTCTATAGCTTAATAAGATTTGTAAAAAAGTGAAATTCTCATGGTTGCCACAGCCAAGTGACTTTACAGCTTATTGATATTTGTAGTGGACTCGATTCACTTTTTACCATACATTTTGTTGTGCACTTGGAGTCTCCAGGAGTGCAGAAAATTTGAATTCAATCTCTCCTAGTGCTGCGTAGATATATTTATATTTTTCAACCTGTTCAGTTTTCTCTATACTCTATGATGTTTTCTGAACTTTTACGTCACAGTTGTTGCGACATAACTGCCAAATAAGATCTGGCTTTACCTTTACAGACTCATGGCTCCAACATGTAAGGCTGGATGGACAAGTCTTCTCATGTTGACATCTTTTAATTTATTTGCCAATAAAAAAAAATTCTGTGCCACTGTAGCTGTAAACTTGTTCACATTTAAAGAGACAACATCAAAATGAGTTGATCTGAGACAGACCTCAGAGAAGGGGTGAAAGAGGGGCTTGTGGAGTTCCAATCAGAAGGAATTCAGACCAAAGCATTGCAGTTCCACTTTATATAGACCCCAACTGACTGATTTAAATGTGAAAAAGAAGGATTTAATAGCGTGATGTATGTCCTTTAAGACTGTTATGAATGGCCCTTATAAAGGCCCTTAATATCATGATGAAAACAGTATTTATTGGCTGTATGTTTACCAGGAGGAAGGACACAGGGTTATGGGTTGGACAGAGTAAGCCGCTTTCCCTCTATCCAGAAAATTAAACAAATGAAAAGCTGCATAAGCACGATTGTAAATCTGTCACTTGGAGCCAAAGATCCACAACTCTTCAGATCACCTTGTCATGCTGCGTGTTCCCAGCTCCTGCCGGAACCACCAAAGCTGCATGACTGCCGACACAGAAAAGTTCAAGAAGCAGCCACGACTCATCTTTAGATCTCACACAAGAGCACATTTGCATATTCCGCATGAAGTTCACACAGATTTCATTTAAAAAGGGATTTTTTTTTAGAAGCAGATGAGCAACATTTGCCAAAAATACAGCAACAACATGTAATCTTAGCGTGCATTTCATGTGTTTCTTCGCCTGTTAAGTATGAAACCAAATCCGAACCCAAATAACCTAATTTCAGTTACGGCTCATTCAGTAATAATCATGTCTCGCACTACTGTGTGGGCGAGTAAGTGAGCAGGCAGGGTTAGATCAGACACAATGCCTGCATCCACCTTCATGCTCTCCCCATCAATATACAAAGGTGCCGCTTCACAATCAGCTGCAGATAATGAGGTTGCATTATGTTTGATTCACTGCTGCTTGGAGAGATTGAATAGTAGGAGCTTGTGTCATGACTGATTAGAGTAGTGCTTGTACAAGTGCATGATAATGACACCACATTGTGTGAGTGAGCCACTGTAGAAAGATTTGTTTTAGAAAAGAGACACTGCTTAAGTAAGCGGCTGAGGCCCAGAAAGCTACAGAGCCTTTGTGATGTCGGCTGCTCACTTCATCTTCTTTAATCTTTGATGTGCTTTCATGCTGCCCACTGCTCCATCATGAGTGTGCATCAGGTGTGTGTGATGAGACAAGTGTGTCTATCATGAGGCCTGTTAGCAGGGACAAACAACTGTGATCACACCGGCTGCTCGCACAGTGAAGACTCACAGCGGATCTGAGAACTAAATATTTTAATTTTTAGAACAAGGTTTAGTTTTCACGTCATGAAGCAGTGGTGCCCAACGCTGGTCCTCGAGGGCCACTCTTCTGCTTGTTTTACCCGTTTCCCTGCTCTTCAGCAGCTTCTCCAGAAGCCTGTTAATCAATCATTCATTGAAACCAGGTTTGTCAATGCAAAGAAGCATCTAAAATTTAGAAACATGCAGGACGGTGGCCAGGACCGGACACCTGAAGATTAGAAAAGTCACAGCTGAGTGATCAGCATTTCAAGTCATGATAATTCAATATGGCTGCCACAAATATATAACATTATCAAACACTAAAAAGGTTATAACTCAGTCAACATTACAAATATTGAGCTAAAATTAAATTTAAATAGGTGAGTACTAACCGATTACACAAGATTTATTTATTTTATTTTGTCATTAACTATTAACTTTTTAATACTTTTAACTTTGCCATAGAAATGGATGTGAGTAAAAGCAACTAAATCCTGCCCTCGAAAAAAAAAAATCAGTCTTTTTCTCTTGATTATGGTATATACAGAACATTCAATGCAGATAGACGTATATTGATCCAGAACACCATGACTAGGTTTCACTGCACAACTACATTGAAGGAAAAATGCTCAAATATGGCAAAAAGAAAGTGTTTGTGTTTGTCACTGAAGCTCTCCAATTTGTCATTACAAAAGTCTGATGACAATAAAGAAATGATTTCTTCTTAAGTTTGTAAAAGAAACATATTGCAAAAAGATAGCAGTCTACATCTAAGTGACAGCAGAGATATCTCACATGGGAGTGATTTACAGAACTGTTTTTTTTAATCTTTTTTTTCTAAAGCAGCTTTCTAAAAACATTGTTAGATTTAAATAATTGGAAAAAAAAACACAAAAGGGCAATATTATGTGTTTCTTAGGCATATATTTAAATTCTATACCATAATAAAAGTAACTATGTCGCCTTCAGTTGTTATTAAAATATTGTTTACCAGTATATGTTTAAATAGAAAATAAACTTCTCATCATATCTGATTCTAAACGCCTTAAAATTGGTCTCTGTCTCTTTAAGAACCTCCTTCTGCTTCTGTCCCGCCCATTTCAGTGCTGGCTGGGTGTGTGTGTGTGTGTGTGTGTGTGTGTGTGTGTGTGTGTGCTCTGTGATGAGGAAGCTCAGCTTGGAGACACAGCCCAGAGGAGGAGCTGGTCCCAAAAGGCGGTTCTAGTCCCAACCAGTCCTTTTTGCTCCGCTGCCTGGCTGCCTCAGGACACTACAGGATTTCTCAAACATGCATGAATGAGTCAAAGCAAGACTCTGATGCTAAATAATGTACTGGGATAGCTGCTTTATTCATGTATTAGATAAGTTGTACATTTCATAAATGTCATTCATGTGGAACATTTTTTGTTTGAATGCTGGACTGGTTCAAAGTCTGGTAGCTGTGTTATTTAGTTTATGTTTCAAAAGGCCACTCACTCACTCCAAACCACACACACTGACCGTTTCTCATGCTGCAGGCCTGTGTGGGCTCTAAATGACCTCTATCGCTGTTTTCTGTCTTGCTGAAAAAAAAAGCCAGCGGCCAGCTGTCCTAAATAACTACCAGCATTTTTCATGAACCGTGATCTCTGACACTGGGACAGCTGGTAATCACTGTCAGAAAGGTCTGCGAGGTCTTCTGGGACTGAATTCCAAATTCACTTGTTTGGAATTTCTTGTTTGCACAGACCTGAGTAACATGGCAGCTAACCGGCAGCCAGCTGTCACACAGCCATTTCTGTCTTTACTCATTTTAATCCACTGTGGTGCTGTCTCAAATTGAATTTATTCTAAAAAGGTAACCAGTTGTAGACAATCATCCAATGATTACTTTCTGAAAGTTTGATTGAACTTATCCAATGGTTCATGGTATATTTTGCTAAAGGCAAACAGGGTTGACTCTAACACTTATTTGTAAAGTTTTAAAGTGGGTATATTATGCAAAATCGACTTTTTTGAGCTTTATATCATGTTATATCAGTCCCTCATCAAAAACATACCCAGAGTGATGCTTTGACTCATTCATGAATGCTTAGAAAATCCCTGAATCTCCTGTGGTAGTCATGTGGAGATGCCTAAATACCTGTTCATACAAAGCTCCACCTATTTACCCAAAGCCCCTCCCTGGAGTTCAGTCCAGTCCAGAGCTGAGCTCCCTTCCTCCCCACAGCTCAGTAGCAGCAACAATTAGTAAACACCTCGTGGAACTGCACGTTTTGAGCTCAGAATACTAACTCTAACTTCTCAGTCCAGGTCTTTTCAGAAAAAATAATGACTTCATTGAGGAAAAGTATTTTTGGATGTCAAGGAGACTCTTTTTACGATTCCTAAGGAGGACACGGTTCATCAAAAATGGTTGGACTTTTCGCCTTCAAAAATCTTTTTTGTAAATGTCTTTTGTAAATTATGTTTTCTTTGAATATATTTTGGGGATAAAAGGGGCAGACATTATAAGTTTTATTCTTCCTCTGTCTTGTACAATATGCAGCACTTGACCGTTGGTTGGGAATCATTCTTGGCCAACACCAGACAACATTTTAGCTCAATATCTGTAAATATGACTGACATAGTCAGTTGTCTTGAATTGGATTGGTTTTGAGTTGATCTAGAGGTTCATGCAGGGATTATTTCTTGAAAGTTTTATTAAATTCATTCAGCGTCATCAGATATTTGCTAACCAACAACACCAAATATTAGCTTGGGAGGATATGGGAGGGGCGCATGGTTCAATTCTATACCACAATCAAGTAACTATGTTTCCTTCAGTTGTTATGAAAATACTGTATATATAATCATCTAAACACCTTAAATTTGTCCTTTTGTCTCTTTAAGAATCTCCTACTGTTTCTGACACTGCCACGTCAGCACATCTTCACAACAATGCTTCGGTGGAGGGATGTTCTGTGCGGCAGCAGACTGAGTTCTAGGGAGGAGGGTTTTTTTGTAAAATAGGCGGTGCTTTGTACCAGCAAGAGTTTAGGCAGCTCTACATTGCTACCACAGGAGATTTAAGGATTACTTAAACACGCATGAATGAGCCAAAGCAACACTCTGCATTTTTGACGAGGGAATGACTTTATAGCTTCATATAAAGCTCAAAAATATCTGTAATACTGACTCAGTTATAACAAGCATTTTGTTTTTAAAGTCAGTTGGCTGTGATGAATAAAAATGAATAAAAATGGGCCCCACAGTTAATCACTCGTAGATGTACAGTCACTGATTATCTTCTGCAAATTTCATTAAGATTCGTCCAGTAGCTCATGAGATAATTTGGTAACAGACATGCACCCACACACAGACAAAGGCGAAAAATATTATCATCTCCACCTTTCGACGCTAGGCGATAATAAAAGGGCACATTGTGTGCATGCCTAATGTCACAAGTGTAAAGAACAATCAGCCTGACTGGTGAGATGAATATCATACCTATATCGCATTCTTCCCCCCACATTCTCACTCTCCTTCTGCGAGCGTGTGCTGCAGGGTGCTGGTCTCCCAAAGGTTTAAGTCTGTGACACTAAGCAAGAGTGACATTTCTCTGACAACACCCAGCTCAGACACACGCACTCCCACACACACACACACACTTTTCTTTTCTTTTTTTTCGGTTTCCTCACACACGCATTGTCTTCGTCTACTTTCCTCCCTCCTCTCTGCTCTGTAGTTCCCAAACATGTCAGCAGTTTAAATCAGCACAGACAAAGAGCCAAACAATGCATGAAATTGATTCCAACAAACATGGCAGAGGCTGTTAAAGCTACTAAATCGTATAGTGTGTGGAGTGACAGATGCCAATTAGAGCACAGACACGCGTGATCAGTTGGTCAGAGCTGACCAAACTGTGGACAGTAGAACAAGAGGAAACACTTGTTACTCTAATAGATACTAACACAGGACAATCTCAAAGCTTTGTTTTTTTTCTGTGTGCTCATCTTTGCCTTTTTTTTTTTTTTTTTTTTGCATTGCACAAGGCACCTCCGGACCAGTTTTCTGTACGACCTTGCTTTCCCTTGCTTGATGAATCTTTTATGAGTCTGGCGATGTGGGTTTCTGTGTAGAAGATTGGAATATAAATATGGCTGCTGCGCCTTGAGCTCCTCTTCCTGCTTGATACAAAAGCTTTCATAAGGCTGAGCAGATTGGGCAAGCTGGTACTTGAACAGTGCTCTTCACATCTCTTTACTTTTATCAGAGAAAACATGTCAGAAACCAGACATATAGACGCTGCTTCCACCTCCTCGTTCACCACACAAAAACACAATCATCTCAATCAAATTAGGTTTTAAAAAATGTATTTTTCTTAAAGATTAGGTGCATGTCAGGGTCTTTTCTATTGCTTATATTAAGCTGACACATAATGGCAGCTAAAAAAGCAAAGATAAATTGGGACTGTGTAAAGTATCAATGAAAACAAAATTATATTTTTTTGCAAATATTTAAAGCATGCATTTTATTCACAACAAAATGTTGTAAACATTTCAAACGTTGAAACGTAAAAATTGCACCTTTCTAAAAAAACATTGTTAATGTTACATTTTAAGCAGCAACATATCACACAGTTGGAACAGGGTCAATGAAAGGCTGTAAAAGTAAGTGGTACAAATAAGAAGCAGCTGGAGAAGCATTTTGCAACAAATTTGGTTAATTGGCAACAGGTCAATAAAAGGACTGGGTTTAAAAAGAGCATTTTGGAGAAGCTTGTTTTCTCAAGAGTATAAGAAGGGCAGTGGTTCACTTTTTCATGATAAACTGTCTAATAATAGTGTAACAGTTTCAGAATAATGTTTCTTTATAGAAAACCAGGGATCATTTTATAACTCCATTTACAACCTGGAGAAATCTCTGTGTGCAAAGATTAAGTTGGCCATCCAGAACTGCTGGTTAAAGCTCTATCAAACAAAAAAGAAACCATTAAAACGCCATCCATCTTCTCTGAGCCTAAGTTCATTTAATAAACCACTGAGAAAAAATACAAAACTTGTTTGTCTTCAGACAAATTAAAATAGTAAAAGTCAATAAAAAGAAAATTTTACTATTTCTTTTTAATAAGCTTTGGAGAAGGGATTAAATATGTTTTTTTATACTTCTTCCCAGTCCTTTTCAAATATGTTAATTTTGTTATCACTTTTTATCAGTTTTTGTTTTGTATACATGTATGGGATAAACTAACCAACCAACCAACCAACTAACTAAATTCTTTTTTAAAACCATTGATATGTACTAAAGTGTAGAATTAAGTGTACTAAAGCTGAACAATTTTGGAAAATAATTTAATTGCGATTTTTTATCTAAAAATAGCAATTCCAATTTAATGTACGATTATTATTGTAATGCCTTCAAGTATTTTTCAACAAACAGAAGCAATAAATCCATGTGTTTTATAATAAACAAAGTAAGATTTATTTAAAGCACAGATTACAATAAAGCGAACAAATCTATGGCTTTATCTTCTCACCATTTTCATCATTCTGTCTTCTTCTGAATGGGTGTTCTGAAATGTAATTTCATTGTGCTCTGTACAATGACAATAAAGATCTTATCTTATCTTATCTCTAATTTTTCTTGTTTCATGAAACATGATATTAAACATGTTAGGTAAACCTTCTGTCTGAACTTTACAGTACAGTCTATAAATAGAAAGTATAAAAATATAAAAAGAATAAAGCTTACTGTTTTCCAGCCAATAACATCATGAAAAAAATAAAGTGCAAAAAAACATGAAGAATATAAACAACTTGTTATTTTCTAGGAAAAACAAACTCAAGTCTGTAGGTTACATCATCACCCAATATGTTTACCAATAATTGTTATCTGATCTATAGGAGAGATGTTAAAGAGAAAAAAAGTAAAGAAAAACACTAAATATGTTTAAAACTGCAATTAAACTTAAGGAAATAAAAATAGTTTTATGACTTAAATGCTTAGATCCACATTAATTAAATTAGTGATAATCTTAAATTTAACCTGCAGACTGTTAGATATCACGAGGCACAGGGAGGACGAGATGAAGCAGAGACTGATCTGTGAGTCAAACACAGCTGGGTCCAGAGGTCCAGAGATTTATTTTAGAGAGACAGTATCAGAGAAAAACATTACATTAAATAGTATATCCCGCTTTAGAAACAAGGGAAGAGCAGTGGCAACTTTGCGCAGGCAAGATTCATTTGCAGCAGTCTCCTCTCAGCTGACAGCAGCTGGGCGTGTGTGTGTGTGTGTGTGTGTGTGTGTGTGCTGGGAGTGATGTCACCAAAGCTTCTAAAAAGCTCCAAAAACACCAGAAAAAGCAGACCGATTTTTCACTAGTTGCTTTTTGGGGAAAAAAGGCACTAGATGGGTCTAAAAAGCCGCTAGGTCTAGCGACAATGTCACTGAGTTAAGAAACACTGTCACGTGACCAGTCAAATCGCAGCCTGTGTGATTAGAAAATCTCATTTTAACATAATCGCGACATTATCGCGAAAGCGATTAATCGTTCAGCCCTACAAAAAAAAGGAAGGAACCATTGACCTGTTCAAAAGCTTGCTTCTCTGATGGTATGGGGGTGCGTTAGTACCTGCAGCATGGGCAGCTTACACATTTGAATTTTATCCACAAAATTCTCAACTAACTTTTATAAACATTACAATTTCTTAAATTGAATATGATAAGTTTATTCATAGTGAATAAAATATGAGTTTATAAAATATGCAAATCCTTGCATTCTATTTTTATTGACAATTTAAACCACCTACCAACTCCGTTGAAATCGGGGTTACGAATCTCAGATGAGCTCGCTTTCTTGCCTCTCTGAGCACATATCTCCCTCGATACCTTCCTGTGTTTTGTCTCTTTTTTTTTTGTTTTAGATCAGGCATCGCCCCCCGTGTTGCAACCAAACTCAACCGCCGAGCTTTCATTTTGAGCAATAAAGGATGAGAGCAAGGCAGCACAGTAATAGCGGATGCAGAAAGCAAGAGGAACCATTTAATCGATGCGTTTTCCACGTGGCCCCGTCACAGCCACTCAGTAGGCCCATTGACGAGGGAGGCTTGCTCCGACTTCGCCAAGGCTTAAAGGCTCCAGTCAGGGAGGCGTGGGAGCCCAGCAGCCATCAAGACACTGCTGCATATCAAGCAGGCTGGCAGGGCTGCTCTCTGCTGTGCCACAGTGAGCAAGGTAGAGAGGCCCTTTGATAGAGACACTACATGTAGGACAGGAGAGATAACAAGTGGAAGGAACTCCAGCTTTCATTACACTATGCTGCCTGCTTCTAAAGCCTCTGGGATTTCTCAAAGTCTACAAAACACACGTGTGTACCATCAGGTGTGAACTTCACATCTTGAAGTTGCAAGTAACACAGTGCTATATTTATTTGCAGGTACATGGAAGCTCAGTATATATCTTGTAAAGAAAGAATAAATGGGAAATGTTGATGACATCACCCCATATAGACTGAGCTTGGATGACTGACACAAAATTGGGAAAACATACTGTAGAGAGAGACGCCATCTTGAATTATTTATGTGTTCGTGTACACAGAAGTGTTGGTTTTGTTGAGATACATTTTTCTTAAAGTAAAAAAATTGAAACCTTTACAACTTACAGAGTGTCGGTGTACAAACAGGTTTGTATTTTTAATCATCTACAGCCTCGAGAAATAATAAAAAGCATAATGTGTTCTTGATACAAGGACATCATGCATTCCCCGCCTAAAAACAAAGCAACATTTTGATTTTTCTGATCTTAGGCTGCAGCTGTTTGAACAGTTAAGTGATATTATAAAACACACAAAAATGATTATAACTCAGTTTATTTAATTGATATTAAGCTAAATGTTGGAGTGGTAGTTGCTGAGAGTCATTCACAATAAATACTGTGAGGGTTAACAATATGGAGGACCGAAACTGACATAATAGGAAATAAAAGCAGAAATATATAAATGGACTAATAAATAATTAAATACACTTAAAATGCACCAATTGAATTATAAAGAAGAATTTTACCTGATGTTTTATAATTAAATTGACCATCATATTTTTTTCCCAGCTTAGTTTCAATAAATTATATATTTTAGAGCATAATTTACAGTTTACTGTTTAAAAAAATAGCTGTGTTTTTATTTTTCCTTTTACTTATACATGCATATGTTTCTTAAATATTCAATTATTCTTTATCATTTTTCTCCACACATCTTTTAATTTCCATGTGCTGCTTTTACATTTATCTGTCTCCTGTTATGCATTTCTGCCTTATGCAAATAAAGTGGGCGGAGCTTCTTGGGTCAGCTCTTCTCCTATTGGTCAACAGACAGGAAAGAGCAGGAACCATGTGCTTGTTTACTGTGATTGCTTATGCTGCTTCAGTTTAGCTTAATGTTTAAAGTTTAGTTTAAAACAAAGGCAAGGAGGAAAACACTTTACCTGTGTATATGTTTTAAACTGCTTTTATTTCTGATTATGTCAGTTTCGGTCCTCCAAAGACCATGCCAGATCTCACAATATCATATGAAGTGATGCATATTTGAAAAGTTTGACTAAAACATATATAAATCCATCTTTTCTCATCATAAAATGATTTTAGTCTAAATTTCTGACATGTAAGGTAGGAGGTGATATGCATTCATTAGACGATATGCTTTAATTAAATAATTATACAAATGTGTTTTCTT
This sequence comes from Anablepsoides rubrolineatus, assembly GCA_031762495.1. Lineage (NCBI taxonomy): Eukaryota > Metazoa > Chordata > Actinopteri > Cyprinodontiformes > Rivulidae > Anablepsoides > Anablepsoides rubrolineatus. The sequence goes on from JARVGW010000194.1 coordinate 13,295,031, forward strand.
TATTTTTCTCAATATGCAGCCCTGGAAATAATAAAAAAGCATAATGTTTGACACAAGGACATTTTTTCTAAAAGCAAAGCAAGATTTTTCCCTTTCAGACCTTTCTAACAGGCTTGGCATCTGTGTGTGTAGAAAACAAGTAAAGATTTGAACGTTTAGTATTACTAAAAAGTTAAAGCATGTCCAGAAACACAGTTGTGTAGTCACTCTTACATCACACCTACGCTGTACCACACACACACACACACGCACACACTACAGACAGATTGGCTAAACCGAAGCTGCAGGATTGGGGAGCAGTGTCAGAACAAAAGGAGAGGAAGTGAACGGGGTCCAAATTAGAGTTCACTGGAGTTGTTGAGCAGGCTAGTGTTGTTTGGAGTGGGTGGAAGAAAGACAGAGGAAGGAAGAGATGGAGTCGAGTTGCTGTAAATGAAAACTGGAAATTGCAGGAAGGGAAAGAGGAGGAAGTCTCACAAATGTGCCTGCAGGGGAATTATCTGTCCTATCCAAACCAGAAGGAGAATAACAATTAGAGGCCCATCACTCTGCCACAGTGATTTTGTTCTGCTCAGTGGCAATGACACTCCTCGCAGATTGTCTTTAATTAGCTCAACATCGCTTGATCAATATGGCCGTGACAAAACAATGGCATGTGCATCCTGTCGCCGGGGCGACAGAGACGGGAGAAGCAGCGAGGATAAAGGGCTGGTGTTGACAGACACGACGTGAGAAGAAAATGATCTGGAGTGGCATCTTTGTCAGACGAGAGAGAAAGGGAGGGTGTCAAGGCAAGAAGTCATGCTCAGATAAAAACATGTGCTCATGACGATTTGCGTTCGTACCTGTTTATTGACTTTGTGTGCTTGTGGAGGAAAAGTGAGATATACGTTTGTCTGCTTCTTGTTGCATAACGAGGTGAAGGAAAGCAAGCAGGTTAAAGCTTTGCCTTCATTGTCTACTACATGATCTAATGCAATAATCCCTGTTATATGTTGAAGCAGCAGAGCTGAGTGCTGCAGCTACACTAATGGTGACGTGATGAATAGGTATTCTGGAGAGGTCTCCCTCTTTAAGTCTTATTGCCTCAGGCTACTGGCCCTCTCCGGCCCAGCTCTCCTCACTGAGAGTAACAGCTTGCAATGAGCTCTTGCAGAGATCTTCAGAGAAGAGCACTTCGTACTTGTCAGGCACGTTTTTTTTTTCTTCCACTCGGTATGTTCTAGATCAATATCTGCTGCCGCCATGCTTAAATCTGTCATGATCTTATCCAAACAGCCTCGACCAAGGGCATTAAATATGAAGTGCAAGACTCTTTCCTGAAAAAATATATACATTTGTCTGTGAGCATTGAATTACTAAAAAAGAAAAGCTTTTATTGTCAGTGGCAAATTTTAGTATATTTTTTATTTTAGACAACTGCAAGACCATATTGTGTAAGGGTGCCAAGTGTAAAATAAATCAACAAATCATTTTTTAACTCACTTTCTGGGTTTTAAGTTCTAATTAAAAAACATTTAAATGTTATTTAACTCACTGTTCTTACGTCTTGCTGAAGTTTTATTAAGTTTCAAATTTAAATGTTGAAAAAAATCTAAATCTAAATTTTTAAATCAAAATGTAAAAGTTAAACCTTAAATGTTGCTGCTAAATGGTAAAGTTTCTGTTATCAATGCAGCTTTTGTTATGACATCATCATCCTGAGGCAAATGCTAGCACCACTATCGCTGCTGAAGATTTGGTCTGGTTGGAGCTGGGTCCTTTAGCATTCATAGTTGAGTGCTTCAATTTGTAAAATATCTTTAGACCTTAAGTATTACACTTGTGTAACTTCACACGTGTGACATTAAAAAATCTGTGGTTGACAAATACGTCCCCAAATTTCTTCTAATCCTCTAAGGCTCATTAATATTAGAAAACGTCTGTCATAAGCTCTTATGCATAAAGGTCAGATCTATTTTAAATTGATTGTTGACCATTTTTACTCCTTACAATCAGGCAGTAGTCAACAAAGACATGTCCCAGGAGCAAAAGGCAACAAAGATTCAGAGTGACATGTTGTAAAGATAGGGGATAAAGAACTTCATTTTAATGATTACAATGTGGCTCCTGAAGGAAGACAACTCATCTGTCTCTTCTTTTTCTGCATAGAATATTAATGAAAAGAGTGACCTTTCTGATATTGTGTCTGCCCTCAGATCCATTTTGTTCCAAATATCATCATTAGGCCCAGCAGATCTGCATAGTCTGCAAAGAGCATGCTGCAAAACATCTTCCATCACCTAAAAACCCCCAAAAAGCTCCAGTTTGTCACAAACTGACCTTTGCAGCATTTATAAATCCTACAATTTCATTTATACATTAGGGTGAGAGCCAAACCAAGACGTTAATGCAGGACGTTTTGTCCACTGTACAGTTCAGTGCCTGCTGATTGTTAGATCCGTCACTGCAGATTCACTCCCACAATCCAGTGCAGCTCCCAGTGGTGTGAGGACTCTCAGGCCACTCTTTACCATCAGGGCCTCTCTACCTTCCTCCCACCTCCACTTTCTCACTCGGAACACTTCTCATCTCACACTCCACTGACTCCACATTAGCCTACATTCATATAAACCTCCCATTTTCTCCTCTGTGAGCTCATTTCTTCAGTTTGTTGATATTTTCTTGTCTATTTGTTTCCATAATCACTGGATGGATCAGTTGCTCCTCATTTTGAAAATCCGACTTGTCTTTGGAGATTATATGAGTGGAGTCAGCAGTGATGGGGAAAAAAGGTAGAAAAGAAGAGAGAATGAAATAAGTATTTACACTAAAAATCCTCCTTTTTAGCAGCAGAGACAAAAAAAACTCCAGAAATGCACACAAGCTTATTGGTTTTTCTTAAAGTTTTTTCCTAACATTTTTGTCTCCATTTGGCCATAAATGTAACATTTAGTTAGGGGCTGTTTGGGGATTTCTTTCCTCTGCACACTGTGCCTATGTTGGGCTAATAATGTCTCCTTAATTAAATGTTACAGCTTCTTTGAGCATTAATGACCTGAAGACAGAGGAAGCAAATGGAGAATTCAGTGTGAGCTTTGACGAAAAGGTTGAACACTGCAGGCAGCTTCTGTCCTCTCATTTCTAATAGCCATGCAGTTTATAGCTGATGGGCTGTGGTCATTGTTTTTTTTTATATTTTATTTTTTCTTTCTTGACCATTTTTAAACACAAAACATTATGCTGCCAACTAGTAAAGCAGACTATAATTGGCAGGGTTTCACCACTCCGCTCTGCTCCTATTAGTTCTGCTGTTGCAGACGTGGCAGAAAACAGACAAGATGTAAACTCATCACCTCAGGGACTTTCAAATACAACATCCAGTGCTTTTTTTAGACGTCTGTCTCTCTGCCTCTTACAAATATCACAGCATCCTTGTGAATTGTCTTTTCTATCTGCTGGGCCGTTCCTTTGACTTGTTTCCCCGTTGTGCAACCCACCGTGCTGATTAGCCAATAATGGTGATACCTACACTCTGTGACGGCATGACATTTGTAAACAGTGACTCATAAAAACACGCAGGCGCTTTGTCCACTGGCTGTCTCTTTAATCATCCAGCAAGGCACTAAAAACAGTCAGCAAAACACAGAGGAAGTTTTTATTGCAGTTAAAGGTCACGCTTTCCTTAAAGGAATGCAGATCACCCGCCACCTTTCAGAGTTTTAAACTGAGATCATTTTGGAAGAAATGTCAAAGTTGTAGCCATTTTGGTCAAAACGTTTCATGTCAAATAAACTTGTTTTTTGAATAACTCTCCGCTATACATTTTATCACAATATCTGAAAAAGTTACTGAATCATACCTGTTTTTTATTGGCTAATGTTGGTTAGCTGTGGTAGTTTTGAATTGATTAGGCTGTAGATGTACAAACAATAATTACTTTGTGAAAGTCTCCATCTGTCCACTGGTTCATGACATATTTTACTAACAGGTAAAGTTTTAAGCTGAGATCTTGTGCAATGGGTAGTTCTTGGAGTATGTGTTGTGAATAATTCATCTAAGACTACACAAAATCTTCACACAATATTTTTTTAATTATATAGTATTCTATTTATAGGTGCCACCATAGAACAGTAAACAGAACAAAACAATAAAATCAATTAACAAAATAAAATAGTACAAAGAAATAAGTGACAACAATAATTAATAACCAGTCATGTGAGATAATGAGGGAATAATGGGATATTAATGGTAGTTAAAGAGATTTATGGTTCTAATTGATATGATTTCCTAAACAGATGAGTTTTGAGCTGAGATTTGAATGAAAACATAATTTCTTAGAGAGTTCCAAATATGGGGGGGCGAGCAGCTGAAGGCTTTTGACCCTATAATATTAGTAAAAATAAAATGAAATATATACATTTTAGTGTTCCTAAATGTGGGTTGGCTGTGGCGTCCATCTTGAATTGTGTTGGCACCAAAATTAATTACTTGTAGATGTACATCCAAGACATAATTTCTGAAAATGTCATTAAAATATCTCCAGTGATTAATGAGATCTTTGATAACATGAACACACATGTTCACCTACTTTCGCCTTTTAACAGCTGGCAATGACAATCCTCAGAATAAGATGAATGCATCATTAACAAAATGTAACACTTTAAAATTATCACAATTCAATTACATTAGTAGTGCTATAATAGATATATTAAAAAATGCTTAAAGTCAACAGTATTTTGGATTTGCAGCCCACAGCCTCACTAAGATTCATTATTACATGTGTTGACTACAACTGATGCTCTTTCAGAGTTGAAATAATGTTACCAGAACTCAATGAAAGAGGAGTTCTGGTTGGGGGGAAAAAAACTCATTATTCTGGATTCTGGTGACAAGGCCAGCACCCCAAGTTCAGCGAAGGGCATTTTGAAGAGGCAAGTAGGCACAGCCTCAATTAGAGAGTTTTCTTTTTGAGTTTCATCTACCTTTCTGCTGGGAGTTCCAATTTGCTGTCAGTAATTATTCCATTCACAGAAATAGCTTTAGAGAGAGAAAGTTTGATTAGCTGAATGGGAACAAAAGGTCATGTAGTGGCGCTGGATTGCTTGTGTTCTATTAAAAATAACTGTGGAAGTTTGTGTGACGTTATCAGGTCATCATGTGGACAGAAACACATCAATGTGATTATATGTATGAATGCAAACCCGCATACGTTTGGCTCTGGATGTGGTGGCAATGTAGAGATGTGCATTTGCCTGGAGAGGGGTTGCAGTGAGTAATGTTCAGCTGGTGCTGCTGGCATGAAAAGGGGCAGAACACTGAGCCACGCTGTGCTGCAGAAAGCAAGGCAGCTGATTGGCGCATGTAGTTCTTTTGTGCTGCTTTGATCGAGGCTTTTCTTTGGCAAGCCCGAGGCGAAATGTGGCGCTTTGCTTGTACCTGATTGAGCTATCTGCGAGTCAAACTTATACAGTTTGTCACACCCAGTGCCCCACAAATAACCCCATATAGAACCCCATAGACTGGTGGGATCATAATCAGGGAAGCAATCAAGAGCAATCAATCTTTGTATGAATAAATTTGAATGTAAGTTCCAGGAATAAAATGAGAAAGACCTGACCCAAGTTTGTTTTTTCAGTCTCTTTGCTTGGAGTAATAAGTTTTGGGGGAAGTAATGCTCACCTTATTTTGCTCTACTTGTATCAAATTATATTAATTTTAAAGCTGAGTCATGGTAAAGAAGCTTATATTTGTTAGCACCCAATAATGAAGGACAAGGTGAAGCTAACACACGTTTGTGTTTATTTGTGTACGTTCACAACCAAATTCTCATAAATCACTGAACAGATTATAATAAAACTTTCAGAAAGGAATCATTGGGTTGACATTCACTGCTGATTAACTGTTCCTACAGCAAAACAATCATATAAAACACCAACTCAATAAACTTTACAGTTACTGAGACACAGAGGTGTTCAGTAACTGGTTAGGTTTACTCAGTTACTTGTAAAATCCAGCCCCTTGTACTACGCTTTTCTTCATACAGAGGGGGTCCTTGAGTAACGTTTTGCAAAAAATGTACTTTTAGGAGTAGTTTTACTTCACTGTACATTTTACTTCACTTAAGTAATATTATTATAAATTATTGCTACTCTTACATAAGTACATGTTTTGGGTACTCTATCCACCTCTGCAGAGACACTGCTGATCCTCAACTTTTATTCTGAGTGGTGAAGGATTGTGTGATTTAGATCTTAGTCTAAAACTAAAGCAGATGGTGATATGCATTCATTTAAAGAATTCTGCATCAATAAATTGTTTGCATTCTTTTTGTTCATTCTTCTATGGAGGCAGAGTATTGTGTAAACTATGAAAGGACTGGGTTTGCTGTCTTGCTTTTCTGTATTTTAAAAGTGTTTTTTTGTCTCTGTCATGAGCTCTAAATACAGAATTTTATGGCCAAGAAAAAAAAAAAAAAAAACCAACCACATGTACGTGTTTGTGTTTTAGTCAATACAGTCAATAGAGTCTTTATTGCTGATTTCTTTACTCCTGTTTCTGCCCAGAAGAAGACATTTTCACCTACAGTATTATTGAACACTACAACACTGTTGGTTTCAGTTTCATGCAGCACTGCTGTTCTGACTGTTGTTATAGATTCACATTGAGGTGGAGGTACCGTAACGTGCCTGGCATGGCTCAGCCGGGTCACCTACACACACACACACACACACACACACACTGTGGTAACCGCCATCCGAGAGGACTAAAGGCATTTTCACAGCTCAGTAGGGAAAAAGCTTTGTTTGTGCTATTGATGCACACAAACAAAACAGTGGCTACACAAGTAAACACATCAGTGCAGATGGAGTCAGATTTGAACGCAGAGGGCTTTTTGTTATCATAGTAGAACCGTAGTCAATATTTGAAACCATTTCATCATTTTTTTGCTTCCCGATACAAGTTAACCATGCAACGTTTGGTTCCTAATGTGTTCTTACAAGCCTCATTCATAATTTCAAATCACCTGCAATTAAAATGTCAGACTTTATTGTTGTGATTGCCCACTAATTGAGATAATGTACATGTTATGGCACGTTTTTCGCTGAGGTTTATACGTGCATCAGTTTGACTGACTCTTATAGCCCTCCTGTGGTGTTATCCTGTAATATTTAAAACTCCAAATGTGTATGCTCCATCAAAGAGCCACAGGAGCCAATAATAGATTAAGCAAGCCATGTTGAAAACACTATCGTTTCTTCTGACCCAAACCTCGGGGCAAGGTTTATTTATGCCATTTGAACAGTTGCCATGGTAATGAGGTCCCACTTTGTTTAGGATGAGTTTGATCTTAATGCATTTAGAAGACTGCAGGCTTTGTTGTCCATCAGTTAATTAATGAATCATGACTCAGAAAAGTAGCCAGTGTGCTCAGAACACGATGACTCCAGCATGTTTCTGCAGAGCTCTGATCCCTTCACCATCATTTAAATTTGCCTCATGTTTGTGACATTAGCCGAGGTGTAATTGGCTCCGGTGTTTTAACTTCAGATCCGCAGTTGGCTGTGTGTTTGTGCTCCGTGACAATGCGGCAACTGCTTGGCATTTTCTGCTCCGGAGTATTGTTACCTCACCCTGAACCTGTGTCTGTGGCCTCGGGGCTTTGTAGTGCTCTACTGCCATCCATGGGTGTGCAGCAACTCTGCCATTTTTGTGTGGTGGGCATTTCCACCATTCCAGCTGATTAAAAATGTCCTTTTTACAGCACACCCCAGGCTAGGAGCTAAGTGGATTTTTTACGTGTTTTTATTGAATCACAAAGTTGCATTAGAAAGATTTTGCTGAAGCACAAAATGTATACAAATTAATATTACACTGATGTTCCAATGTATTATTATATTTATATTGTTATTATTATTGCTCATTTATAAGCATGCAACCATACAAAAATTGCAGAAAAACATGCATTAACTTGTTGTTAAAAATAGAAAGGCAAAAACACATGAAGGTTAATAAGTGATTACTTTTTTCTTTGTTGTTAAAGAACAAAACAACAATAAAAGGAAGAGGGTGAGAGAAGGTGGAAAAATGAGAGCAATAAAAAAACACTTGTAATGTAATGACTCTGCAGAGTTACAGAGGAAATTAAGCTGGCCAATTATTAGAGGGGAAATTATGAAGAATGGAATGGCTGTAAAAATTAATCAAAAGGGATTAAATTAATACAGGTTAAACGGCCAGCCCTGTTACTTAATGAAAGCTTGATCTGCCAACCAACTGTGATTAGTCAGTCGATTGTTGGAGCCTTCCATTCGCTGAAGTATGACAAATCAGCTGCATTCCTCTCCTTATTTTTAGCTTTTCTTTGGTCCATCACCTAAAAGAAATGCCATGTGGCCTCCATCTCTCTGTAAATAACAATTTAGAGTCAAAGTTGTGTTTACCAAAATCATTTAAATCTAATAGGATTTAAATTGACCACAGTGAGATTATAGCATGCCTTTTTTCAGATTCTTTGTTTGGTAACTGATTAACTGTAGAGGTGGTTATGTGGCATATATATATATAAAGCTTTACAGAGACTCCTAAATTATTCTGTTAAAACTAAATTAATTTCATTAAGCTTTATTCTTGCCTTTTTGACTGTGTTGCTTTTACGAGAACCAACTGATGTTTTAGATTTGTTGTTTTAAAAAGCAAAATAATAGAAAATATTTATATTAATTATTAATATTTTTCTTTTCTGAATGTTAAATTTTGATTTTATAATGAATTAAATGTTTCAGTAATTTTTCCTCAGTTCTCTCACTTCCTGTGTAATCTCACTGTCTTTACAGGACCTTTTTTTAAAATAAACCCCTTGATTTTTTTTTCTTTTATTCTTGTCAAACTCATTTTTTTTATTCAGTGGCTGGTTGTGCTTCGGGTGGAAGATCAATTTAATTAATCACAGCAGCTTATCAGTAAGGATCACCCTGGTTATTTGCTTTAGGTTTCCTTAAAATATACAGATGCTTAGTTTGTATCCATGTTTTAGTCTTTGCTGCCACCCAGTGAAAATAACTGTTACTACACTCTTGTAAAATGGTGCAGTAAAGAAAATATAAAGCAAATTAAACATTCTTTTCATAAGGCCATAACAAAATAACAGAGATGTGCATTTATATGACATAAATATATTTAAACACTGAAATTACTAACTTCTTGCTTCAAATAAAATGTGTGTTTGACACACAAATGAAAGTCAGCCATAAAAACACAGTATGTGAATGAAAGGAATGCAGGTGGAGAAGTGAGGCTGCAAGGAGCAGAGGTCACAAAGATGCAGGACTTAATGCTGACTGTACAGAAAAATGGAAAGTGTGATAAAGAGATGAATACGAGGGTCCAGGCAGGATGGAGAAAAGTTTCAGGAGGTCAGTTGTAACAAAAAGGTGGCAGCACAGATCTAAAGAAACGTCTGCAAGTGAGTCATGACTCCAGCTGTTTTGTATGATTTGGGGACAGTGGCGTGGACATAAAAGACAGGAGACAAAAGTGACGGTTGTAGTTTTATTCATAACCACATGGGGGCAATATTGATGCAGGAATAGCTGAAACAACACTGATGCTGGAGCAAGCAGGTCAGCCAGAGTGTTCTGACACTCTTTGGATGGGGAACAGAAAGCTGTCTCTTCTCATATCACTTCATCCCCACAGAGGAACCCATATCAGTCACCCATCAGGACAGACAAGGGAGCAGAGCCCCCCCATGGCTGACAAAATGAATAAGTTAGCAGACCAGGAAGAAAACAAGATGACTTGGCCCTTTTGTCTGAGTGGATCCTTCTATCATCATTGTGTGTGGCTGTTTGTGGCAGATACCATTACCTGCCGACAACCAAGTGTTTTATAAGGAGAGGAAAAGTTTTTGGATTTGAAAACAACTCCAGTCATTTTACAGAATCAATCTGTCCTGAAATAAGTTGAAATCAGGTTTAGAAATTGCACAAACATTCAATATGTCTGATGTGTCATTAGCTGCTTGGATTGTGCTCACAGACACATTGGTTCAAACATATTTATTTTTGCATGGCTGCCTTCATTTTTAAAGATGCTGATCATATTTAACTAAACTGACACCTAAAATAAGTTGAACGTAACATCAGGGAAAATCCAGAGGCTTAAACCTGCACCCTTTCATTTCTATCAATTTTATCAACAGCCATTCAAACACAATATGATGATGTAATATGGATATTCAAAGTCAAATGTTGAAAATGAGCAGACAGAATATAGGTATGGCGCATGAAGTAACAGTGCAGGCTGTATTGTCTAGACTGTCATGAAGCAAAATGATAGATGAGCTGTCACAAGCAGCAGTAGGCAGAAGCACCTGGATCTCTCCCATCTTAATACCTCGCAGAAGCAGCTGTCCATGTGGCCAGCTTTCACATCTATCACACCACATTCCCAGTCATCTATTCCGCACAGACAGTGAGATTAGACAGCGGGACGGTTGACTGTGCAAAGGACGGCAGTCAGGTGCCCCGGGCGCTCACAAGCCACATACACATCAGTGCTTTGAAATCAGCCTGTCTTAGATCTACACACACACACACACACACACACCAAAATGTGAGTCATAAAAAAACACCAAATGTCAGAGAAAATGAGAGGGAAGGGAAAGACTGGATAGAAAACGGCATGCAAAATGGGGCAGGCAAAAAAACAAAACAGAAAGAAAGAAAGAAACAGGAGAGGCTGATCAGGAGGGGATGAGACAAAAAAGCAGCCAATGCGCAGCTCTGCATCTTCAGGAAGAGAGATGGAAGAGAGGGAGGGAGAGAGAGAGAGAGAGAGAGGGATGGAGAGCACGGGAGGGAGGGAACAAGTGCTGAAGCTGAGACAGCCACTCTGAGGGAAAAGCCTCTCAGTGTGATGCTGTTGGATGTGAACTGCTCTCCTTTAACTGGGCTCTGTCCATTCATTTGACTGAACCAGGGGTCTGCGTGTGTGTGTGTGTATGTGTGTGAGTATTATAGCTTGGCTTTACCCCTTCTGGAGGATCTGTTGTTCAGACTTAACTGGCTTGTCACACTGCCCAGGCTGTCTGCAGAAAACGGGGGGCTGACTGGAGCCAAGGTCTAGGCTAGGGCAGGGCAGAGCTGGCTGTCAGGCCATTTGTGCCGGGCCACACAGGAAGAAAACATGAGTGTTCCTATGCTCAAGATTGGGGCGGTGCTCAGCACTATGGCCATGGTGACCAACTGGATGTCTCAGACTCTGCCCTCTCTTGTGGGACTCAATGGGACCACCGTCTCCAGAGGGGGCACCTCAGAAAGGATTATAAGTGTGAGTATGACTTCATTTCTTTCTTTTTTTTTGTTTGTGTGTCCTGTTAATGAAATGAATAAGTTGAAGTAGTAGAGTGGGAGCAATGTTCCCACCAGCTGTGAATCTGGCACAGAAATAAAGCTGCTGTTTTGTGCTCAAGCCTTTGTGCATGATCAAGAACGCTGTGCAGACATCTGTGGCAAATCATATGTTTTGTGGCAGGGTGATGGGAGGTGGAGAGCTGTCCTGAGTGATGTTCAGGCTGATCTTATCTGTCAGTCAGCTCCAGGGCGGGAAAGAGGGTGCTCATATTTAAGGGTGATGGCAAAGACTTGAGACGTTTCCACAGTTCGGTGTGTGCCTTATTCCCTTACTTTGTCTTCAAATCATCTCAACCGTCTCTTCTTAAATAAAACAGTGAGCTCATGCTGGCAGACATTGGGAGCGTTATTAAATAAACGTAGTTAAAATGAAGTTTTTAAAATTTGACATTACATTTCTAATAAAAAATGCATTTGCAAGTCTAATTTTGCCAAAATAAGATGGAAAAAAAAAAGAGTATTGTCAAGCAAGGAAATCGATTAGATGTTTTCAGGCTCATCTGCAGTTGTTTTTTATTTATTTTTTTTCATTTTACTGCATCCTACCCATTAGGCAAATGCTTGGATCTGTTGAAATGACAGAAATTGCACATCCCAAGAGGTGTACGACCATCTGGATATGTGTCTGTGAATGCCTCTATGCACATGTTTGTGCCAAAGTATGTGTGTGTTAAGACATATAAGTCTTTGTGTGTTGAGCCATTTATGTCCCAGGGGTGAAAGTCCGTCTGTTTGATGAGGAGTTTTTGTAAATTCTAACACCCATCTGACATTTTGTCTCTCTTTAATTCTGCCATGAAGCATCAGGCTGAAATGTTTTAAAAATATATGTTTTTTTTATGTTTTTAATTAGGACATCCTGCTGCTCTCTCTGTTTAAAAAGTCAAGCTCAGAAATATTTTGTTGTAAAATGCAGTGTTTATCTCAGCAGGAACTATTTGAACAATATTACTTTCAATACATTCTTTTTTTTCGCAGTCTTCCCAAAATATTCATCAGTGTAAAGGATTTTCTGTTTTGGCTTATTGCATGTGAATTAAAACTGTTCCTGTTGAGCTCAAACAAAAGCTCATGACTGGTACCTCCATCATTTGCATTTCAAAAGACACATTACAATAAATTATAACCCATGGTTTTACTTCCTGTTTTTATTAATGATCATGCAGAACTAGTGGAGTCAAATGCTGCTCCTACTAAAGTTCCTTTCATCAAAGTTTTATCAGAATGGATAAGTCAGTTTTGATGCTGTTATGTATTACTAGATTATAACAGACTGTTGTGATGGAAAACACCTTCGATTTGAGACGAGCATATTCTCCACAATGACAGCGGATAAAACTTTCATGGAAGATTTGACTCAAAATCGCATCACTATTTATGAGAGATTTGCCTCCTGAGATGATCCAAGAAGCAGCCGTGAGTCACAAAGTGTTTCCAGCTCCAATCAAAGACAATCTAGCTGCGGACTTGTGACACTCCTGCGCTGGCGTGCCGGGGGGGGGGGGGGCTGTTGCATGGCTGCTCCTCACCCTGAAAACGTGTGCATGCTGCTCTCTTCTCCCAGCTAAGAGCTATTTACAAAGTCTGCTGCACTTTCTGGTTTCTAACCAGCTGATCCAAGAACACAGCTGACTGGGTTCATATATGCTTTTGTGTAATGGCACTGCCTGCGTACTTGTGCACATCTGGATAGTGCAAAACTGTTTTTCCTAATGAGTGGGGGACATTTGGAACTCAATATATGTGACCCATCATATCGAAATGAGGATTAAGTCAAATTTGGTCAAAATGACCTCATCACATTTTTATATTCCTGCTTTAAAAGCTACATTTTGATACCTGGATCATTCTGATATCACAGAGATATGACTTAATTTGTCTTGTTGGGTATGATAATACATTACTGTTTGGTCTGAATCCTAATTTTATGTAAATTTATTGAGTAATTTTTTATGTTAATATAAAGAGGAAACATCAAATATTGTTTGTATATTAAGATTTCCCAGTTGGAAAGAAACAAAAACATTGCTAACTCACAGGGAAAAATTCAAAATTTTAAGGCATTTTTCCTTAAAATCAGTTTTTTTGTTGCTACTACTCAAAAAAATTATTCAAAATTTTTTTTAAGATTATATTTTAGACAGTTCATTGAAATGATACATTGAAAAGTCATTAATTTGTTATATTTTGACAAAATGCAATTTTTTCACACATTTAAATCAAAACTCTATATCTGCCTGTTTCTCCACATCCCACTTTTGGACTTATCCTTATTTCGATGTGATGAGTCACATATAGAAATATAGAACTATAGTGACTAGGTATTATCAAGCAAAAACACATGTAGATGGCTGTATAAACAGAGGCTTTACTCAGTTACATTTACTTTTTGACGTTGTTTTAGAAGCAGTTTTACTACACTATACTTTTTACTTTACTTGAGTAATTATATCATGGAAAACTACATAAACCATAACACCATAAGTAACTTCAGTGAATGAAGAACAAACATGTTTAATCAGACCAATAGTTTATGTTGAAGTGAGACCTCTTCTTTATATATCATATTTTAATAGAAATGCAGTTCCATGAGTTTCATTCTGAGAAAAATCAGACTTGAAAACTTGTTTCTTCTGATAGAATTTGTTCTTTTGTAATTGTTACAGTTAGGTTCATATATATTTGGACAGAGACAACATTTTTCTAATTTTGGTTCTAGACATTACCACAATGAATTTTAAACAAAACAGTTCAGATGCAGTTGAAGTTCAGACTTTCAGCTTTAATTCAGTGGGTTGAACATAAAAATGTGAGGAACTAAAGCATCTTTCAAACACAATCCCTTCATTTCAGAGGCTCAAAAGTAATTGGACAGATTAAATAATTGTAAATAAAATGTTCATTTTTAGTACTTGGTTGAAAAGCCTTTGTTGGCAATGACTGGCTGAAGTCTTGAACTCATGGACATCACCAGATCTGTGTTTCCTTCTTTTTAATGCTCTGCCAGGCCTTCACTGTGGCGGTTTTCAGTTGCTGTTTGTTTGTGGGCCTTTCTGTCTGAAGTTTAGTCTTTAACAAGTGAAATGCTGCTCAATTGTGTTGAGATCAGGTGACTGACTTGTCCATTTAAGAATATTCCACTTCTTTGCTTTAATAAACTCCTGGGTTGCTTTGGATTTATGTTTTGGGTCATTGTCCATCTGTAGTATGAAACAATCAGTTTGGCTGCATTTGGCTGGATCTGAGCTCACAGTGTGGCTCTGAATACCTCAGAATTCATTCTGCTTCTGTTCTGTGTCACATCATTAATAAACACTAGTGACCCAGAGCCACTGGCAGCTATGCATGCCCAAGCCATCACAGTGCGTCTGCTGTGTTTTACAGATGATGTGGTGCTTTGGATCATGAGCTGTACCACGCCTTCACCATACTTTTCTCTTTCCATCATTCTGGTAGAGGTTAATCTTGGTTTTATCTGTCCAAAGAATGTTCTTACAGAACTGTGATGGCTTTGTTAGATGTTTTTTTAGCAAAGTCCAGTCTAGCATTTCAATTTTTGAAGCTTATGAGTGCTTGCACCGTGCAGTGAACCCTCTGTATTTACTTTCATGCAGTCTTCTCTTTATGGTAGATTTAGATATTGATACTTCTACTTTCTGGAGAGTGTTGTTCACTTGGTTGGCTGTTGTGAAGGGGTTTCTCTTCACCATGGAGATTAATCTGTGATCATCCACCACTGTTGTCTTCCATGGGTGCCCAGGTCTTTTTGCATTGATGAGTTCACCAGTGCTTTCTTTCTTTCTCAGGATGTACCAAACTGTAGATTTTGCCACTCCTAATATTGTAGCAATTTGTCAGATGTCTTTATTCTGTTTTTTCTGCAGCTTAAGGATGGCTTGTTTCACCTGCATGGAGAGCTCCTTTGACCACATGTTTACTTCAAAACCTTCCAAATGCAAGCATCACACCTCAAATCAACTCCAGGCCTTTTTTCTGCTTAATTGAGAATGATATAATGAAGGGATTGCCCACACATGTGTCCATGAAATAGCCTTGGAGTCAATAGTCCAATTACTTTTGGTCCCTTTAAAAACAAGATTGCACATGTTTAGGAGGTAAACTCCTAAACCCTTCATCCAATTTTAATGTGGATACCCTCAAATGAAAGCTGAATATCTGGACTTTATGTCCATGTACATTATATAATTATAACTTGAATATGTTTCAGTAAACAGGTAAAAAGACAAAATTTGTGTCAGTGTCCAAATATATATGGACCTAACTGTATTTGTCTGTATTAATTTTATTTATCCACTAGAATTTGGAAATAACAATACTGCTTTAAAAAATAAATGTGGTGTGAGTAAGTGAGGTCTAAAAGCCTTTCTGTGACTTACTGAAGCTCTAAAGCTGTGAAGGTTCAGACATATCACTCAAATAAATGCTCTACTTTGGAGAAGGTTTTACTGTTAGACTTCAGCCCATTTTCAGAACAGTTTGTTGAACTCATCTAAGGCTTCACATCTGGTTACTGAAATCAGTGTCAACAGTTTTACTTAAGCACATTTAATATTTGACACTAACAAGTGCTCTGAGCAGAAAAAGAGTGTGAATGATTTTTTTCATGTGAAAAAAAAAAAAAGAATGACTAATTTTCTTGATGAACTAAAGTCCCGTTCAGGTTTTGGTTGCCAGAAAAATTTATACAGTTGCTGTGTAATCAAACACATTAGAAGTTATAAAGAAATCATTTCAAAAACAACTTTGTTACGTTTTCATCAACTCAAAAGAGGGAGGAAAAAAACCCTCAAGCTCTCCTTCAGCTTGATTTTCACTGTGCACCAGATTAATAAATGTTATTCTCTGCAATAAAGGGCTCTGATTTTCTACCATTGGATTGTCACAACTGGAATAGGATGTTCAGAACATCACAAAAGATTGAGAGAAAAAAGCAATACTGTTTGATAAGTGCTCACCTTACAAAGGTGCAAAACAGCAAGCACCATGTTTATAAAAAGTTTAAGCTACGAGCTTTAGTCACAAGATAATCATTTGTAAAAAGAGATTTCTTTTTAGGAATGCAATAGATCTGTGTGTCAAAGACATGCTCACAGTAAAACCCAGTGAAGGTTCTGGCATGCTGTGAGCCAGCTTTGCTGTGTTTAATAACTGTCAGTATTTGTAAGTTGGAGTTTTCTTCCTGCATGGAGCTGCACAGAGGAGTGAGTTGCCCTGCAGCAGAAGGTTGCAGATTCAGCTCCATGCAGTCTGGAGCTTTTGTCTACAGAGTTTGCATGTTTTCTCCATGCATGGGGTTATCCTGTTTTCTTATAGGACAAAAATGGCACTTTAGATTTAAAAGCTATCCTAAATTATCCCTAGGTGTGAGTGTCCATGGGCATGTTTTTGCTACATCGTGGGAACCATTTTCCAAAAAAAGACAGTCTTGTAGGGACCGAATATGCATTGTGGGGTCCAAAGACTGGTCCTCACGGGTACAGATTTCTTTTTTGTTTATAATTCTGCTTAAACTTGAGTCTTACTTCTGTAATGACAATAATAAATTTCAGCTTTCCAATGATAAAAATGTGTTTTTCCTCAACACAGTCAGCAAATTCAAGTCTGGGATTACTGGTGCATTAGTTCCTGGATGTAATTTAGTGTTGGGCACAGATGAATATAACTGGGCACAAACGTGCTATGATTACATCACCATAATACTGCTTTGAAAAATAAATCATCAAAAACATCTTTTTTTGTGAATCTGCAAACACTTAAATAAAAAAATTAAAACTCTGAGACAGAAAGTTGGCTGAGAATTCTCACTATGCAACAAATCATGACATTTCACAAAGAGTTTGACTGAGGTCTGTGTCTATCATGATGCTGGACTATAAACTTTATCACACCCACTATCAAGCAGGTTGTTGACAAACTGATCCTTAGAACTAGAATTAAACACGGCAACCAATTTTTCATTTTATGCACTTTGCTTTTATGTTTATCATCCTGCTTTTAAGCATATTTTATTTGAGTATGAGGCCCTGACAGGTGTCCCTTCATGTTTAGTCAATGAGAGGCAGAGCCAGATCACCATGAAAGTCAAGCTGTAATCATAGAATTTCAAACGGTTTAGACACGGTAACTAATAACTAATAACATGAAAGCTCTTACAAAGTAAACAAGGGAATCAAACCTTTGATTTATCGTAGTTTGTCATAATAAAAGTTAAAGTCTTGTCCTTCAGAAGCACTTCAGACATCACTATTCTGTGATCCAGATTTGCACCTTTGAGGCACCGGTTGTGTTTTAACACACGAGCCACTCATCCATTCACTCCTCCTTTTTAGTAAAAGACACCATAAAGCTGTCTTGTTCCCGTGTAACACCAGAGTAGATGCCAAATGTTTTTTATCACGAGGACACCTGGTATGGCGCTGGCAGCCCACACTGATATAAAGAACTTGTAAGATTTACTTAAAAAAATCCTCGTAACAATTTGCACTAACATTTGTTAAGTAAATT
>JARVGW010000194.1:13315264-13326480 GCA_031762495.1 Anablepsoides rubrolineatus
CAGTACTGTTGGTATATGAATATAATGTGTATTGTTTATTTAGTAAATTCTAGTAGTTTAGAGATTTTAATATTTTTAGTACAATTTAAAAAGAATAATTAAATAAATTTTAATACACCCAAAAGTTTGTTTTTTCAGTGCATTCTGTAACAGCGGGAAGTTACACCGGCTCACTCGAGTGCCACCTTCTCTACTTTTACGAGTTTACTGTCTTTTTATTTTTTAAGTTGATAAACAGTTGATGTGACTCTAAAAAGGCTGCTCAGGTGTAATCTGGGTGAAAACACGCCAGGTGCAGCTGGCGACGGAGCGGAACACCATTCAGAGCGATAGAGTGGGAGTAAATGTAAAGCTGCAGGCAGGAAAAGTCAAGCACTAAAAGAAAGGGGGTGGGGCATGATGAGTTTATGAGTCACATTATTGACTGGCATCCGTGCTGCGCTGATTGTGGTAATCGGTTTTCCTTGGAAGCAGAGGAGACTAAAGACTTTACTGAGTGACTTCATTGAGTTTTATTATTTTTGAAGGCTCGGCAGCTGGCTCGTGCTGAGGACTGACGGATTGTTTGTTTGAAGGGGAAGGCTGTGTATTTGCATGTTTGTTTGTATAAAAGCCACTTCAGCGATAATTCAGCAACTTTGAGAAACGAGGTCTGATATGTTTGGCCGCGACGTAACGGCGACGGAGTGCTGCGTGGCAGAGACGGATGAGTTTGCTTTGCTGTCAAAAAGTACTGAGAGAGGTTAATGCTTCTCACATTTGTTCAAAGTGAAAGACATGAAAGCTGCGAGACATGAATGAAGAAACTGGCATTAAAATATATTTTAAAAAATGGAAGAATATGTCAGATTACATACTTACATCTTAACTTGTTGTTCCAGCTTTCAAACAGTCCTCTCAATGCTCTCTAAATCCCATCACTTCTCTCTTTCTATTTATTTTTTTCTGTAACATCACGTCAGTCCTCTTGTTCTAATGGAGTCCCTCCTTTGTGCTGCTGCTGATGCATTCAGTGTCCCTCTGCCATGTCTCAGAACCTGTGCCTGGTTATACGGTACCATTTGCTCCTTCTGCCGGGTGCTTATGAAAGTTATAATAGACTTCCCGTCATGCTCATAAAGTAAGGATCTGCAGATTTATGATCTCATTTAACTCAGGCTTTGCAGCAGCCAGCTCTAGGGTCGGTCTAATGAAATGCCAAAGAAAGTCCATATTGCAAGTCGACACTTAAACCATCGGCTTGAATGTCTAATTAGATCATTTCTGTGAACTTTGGTAATCAGTTGAAAAAAAAAGGATTTTGTGTTTCTGTCAAAAATAACTTGTCAGGTGATGACACAGGAGGTAGCTTTAGTGACAATTTCCTCCTAAATTATGCAAATAAGCTAATTGAAAATGTGAAACATCCCTTTTTCTGTAGCCTTTAGGTGGCAGAGAGAAATACTGATGCATCCTCTTAACTTCACTCAGCTAGAATTCACTTTAAATTGTCACTCAGCATTCAAACAAAGCAACGTTTGAATTAAACTGGCAGAAATAAGAGCCATTTCACCAAGCTCTGTCAGCCTTTTCCAAACCACAAGCTTCTCCTCTTCTGCCTGTGAGTGTATCAGTAACTCCTGCTTTACTCAGCTTTCTCTTCAGAGAATGAACGCTTGTGGTGCCAGCAGCTGATGGGGGGGGGGGCTTCATACGCCCAGACCGCTAATGTGAAGTCCTGCAGGGAACCCCAATAGGGGCGAGCCAGAAATCCTTAAGAGTAATTTTAATTTCAGCGAGCAAGCCAAATTGATCTTGTCCTCTGTGGTTTCATGTTGTTTTCATTGCAGCTGTCTTCTTTAATGGCCTTTTGCACAGCAGCATTGATACGACTTCAGATCTGCTGCTCAGATATTCTGTGTCATCCCTCACATCTAATGGCAGAATTTCTGGGACAGTGAACTGAACACTGCCTCTCTGCTGAAACTGCTTTCTGTGTCGTGGACAAAGATGATTATCCGTCAGACATGATACAATGCATAGTTTGCAAACATTGTTCACGCTTCAGTTCACGCTGCATTCCAAAATATAGGTTTGGTAACAAAAAATATTATTGTATTGTGTTATATTGAAGCATCTTCTTTGGCTGTGATTTCTTTGAAACTTTTAAATAAGTAAATGTCATTGATCAGTTCTTTGTCTTATTTAAATAAATGAGCATGGGTTCAATGATAAAATCAAGGGTTCCTCATATAAGTACTCTGTATGTTAAACCCCTAATTAAAGGAGACATATCTTCTAAATCTTTATTTTCTACATTTAAATCATTCAGTTGGAGTCTATATAAAGTGAACTGCAATGTTTTGGTCTGAATTCCTCCTTATTGTAACTCTACAAGCCCCTATTTCACCCCTTTTCTGAGGTGTGTCTCAGATGAACTAATATTGAGGCTGTCTCTTTAAATGCAAATGAGGTGCTACAAACCCCAAAACCTAAAAAGATATTTATGCAGCACAAGAAGAGACTAAATTCTAATGTCTGCCCTCCTAGAGACTCAAAGTACACAACAAAAAGCTGATATCTGTTTAAATACTCGATACTCTATAAATACTGTGTATGCACCCTGTAAGTACCAGTCTGCATTTTATATTGCTACCAACATCTAATTTCTTTGTACTTAGAAAGATTGCCTATTTATAATATTTGTGTGGAGATCTATTTAGATACAAAGCACATTTACATTTCAGAATTACCTCCTCCATTCTGCTTTCCAACTGCCACAGTAAAGAGAATGGGGACGTTAGAGCAGAATGGATAGGTGGGTGGTAATGAAATTGGAAGTGATTCAAATAAGCTCTTAATTTCAGCCCAGCGTTTATGAAAAATTAATGAAGAGAGGAGACGATGTGTTGCTTTGAAACCTCCCCGGCTTCGGAGGAGCCCGGCGTTGTTTCAATACGTTGGCAAGTGACAACAGTATAATAATAGAGCTGACATGCCTGCCTTTATTAAAATATTAATCGTTCCCTTTTTTTGCTTTTTTTTTGGTACAAAATACATATGTAATGAAACATTCAAAAGGAAAGCCAATGTGACTCAAACTGACTTCCTTTGAGGTTCACAGCGATATGAAAAAATTATGCACACTTCTGCATTCATTCACAGGGTTCTTTTTAAAGTAAAAATGAATATCTGGTGTGTAGGCATACTACCCCCACATATATGGATAAAGATCGTTTTATTGAGGGCTGCACATCCACAGAATGACTGACTTCTTTGGTTTCTGCAGGTTGAGTTTGGCTAACTCCCACCTGTGAACGCGGCAGGATGCCTTCTGTAATGAGAGGCCGTTGTATTTATTGTGCCACGCAATCCGCCGCATTTCACACATGAACAAGATTCCAGCAGACATAAAGTCCTGCGGTGGGAAGCGTTACAACAGCAGGAATTTAAAAATGAAATCTCCCATTATAGTAGCAGCTTTTTTAATGTCACCTTAGAACTTATGTAGGTATGAATCACTAAAAACAAGAGTGAATGGAGAAATAAAACAAACAGTATATCTGCAGAGCTTTTTTTTTCTTTGTAAGTGACAAAAAAGAAAAAAACTGAAACAGAATATTCTATTTCAGTTTGTCTAATTTTGTGGTAACATTCCAGTATCTTGCTGCAAAACGTACTACCAGTCCTAATTATTATAATACTTTTACAGATACTGAGTTAATCAACACAGAGCAAACAGATTACAAAATATGTTCTAAAAATGTTGCCATTAATTTTTGAACTGCATCTGTCTGTCAACAAATAATCTCATATTAGCTGACACGTTTTAAAGAAACCCTCAGAAAAGAATCAAGGCTCATTGTTGGGCCCGAAGGATAGTGCTTCATCTAAACTAACAAAAAGTAATCTGAAGCTCCTATGTTGAATTGTTTTTGGGTTATAAGCATTTTTGTTTGTCCAGATACCCCTTTTTCAGATGGAGCCCCCTCCTAAAATATGGTGTCTATCAGTGTAAAATGGACACATCTACATTCCTGCAAAATTTCATGTTGATCGGTGCAGCCGTTTCTGTGATGTTGACCAAAGATCACTGAAAGAATATAAACAGTATAAAAAACAATATGACCCCTGAAAAACAGATTAGATTTTATGATAAAGGTTAAATTATTATTATTATTATTACATTTTTTTCTCATCTTCCCTCCAGTATTCTGAGCACCCCCTACTGCCTCCTGCTGGCTCCCACTTTGAAAAACACCAAGATATACAACTCATAAACATTTGTAGTCAAATCAATTCAAGATGGCAGCCATATCTAATCATCCTTACAGCACAAAAAGATTCTAACGCAATCAGTTTTACAGACATTGAGCTCTAATTTGGTGTGTCCATAGCTGAGAGCAATCCTCCACACGTGTGCACGTCTCATATGATCTCCCTGTTTCACAAGAGACTGTTTATAATGTAATTTGCAAAGGCTGACCAATCTTAAATGTTTTTCTGCTTTGAAATCCCATCATACCAAAGCTATTTTAATATAATCTTTGAACTTGGACTTAAAACAAATTCAATAGATATGTCAAGTTTGACAAAAAATACTTTTGAAATCAATATATACAATGTGGTACAAAAACATGTCATTAGTTGTCTCTGTATGGTTATCTAAGGCAGCATTCCTTAAATATTACAGTCCTGTTTGACTCAGACCTTTAGAAAGTTAAATGTGTCCATCATGTTGGTCCCTATAGAGGAGGTGTTTACCACAGTTTTTATTTTTAGTTGTTTTTTAGGTGGAACAAACATGGTGAAAGAAACTTATGTGCCACAGAAAATCAGAAATCTTTTCATTGAGTGTTGTGTTTAGGAAATCAAATATCTGAAACAGAAGTTTGCACTCGTCCCAAGGCCATAGCAGAACAAAGAAAGACCATCAGACACGGTTAAAAGAATCTACAGAAGATTTCGCTGCAGGAGTCTCCTTCTTTTGTCATGTTTGTTCTTAGCTATGGCTCCTGTGGATCGAGTCTCTTTACCCAAAAGTTGTCTGTTGCTTGGTAGCCACAGAAGAAAAGAAAATGATTTTAAAAAAAAGATGGAACTGGTGGTTAAAAGTCCGTGAAAGTCACTGCATGCTCCGAGTGAACATTAACTCACCGGCGTGCATCAAAATTTAAAATTCTGCAAGAATTCTGTGCATCAAAAGTTTTACAGCGAGTCATAAACACGGTAAGAAGACATTTAGTTAGTCTGAATTATTCCTAATGTAATACTGTGTGAACAGAATATTACTCCTTACTTAGTTTAATTAAATCTAGAGGCATTCATTTGAAAATGTCAGGGGTCTACTTAATATGCATTGAATACAGTACGCGTTGAATATAATGAAGGAAATAAAAAATGAACAGAATTACATGTTCAGTGCCATTGCTATGGTTGGTACGGGACATCAGTGTAATTTAAAAATCCGCAGCGTATTTGCCACAGTTGAATTTAGAGTGCAGCAGATTTAAGATTTCACAGTGAAGGGGGACGAGGGGACGGGGGAGCAGAAGGAGGAGACAGAGGGGGTTGAGTACCAGGGGATGGGCAGGAGTGACAGGATGTGGTTGTGAGCACACTGGCTCGCAGGGTGGTTGCTATTTTACACTCCAATCACACAAGCCCACTGTTCCCCGTGACATTTTAATCTGATCCCCCAACTCAAGGAGACGACAGCTAGCAGAATGCTGCTTAAAGAGAAGGAAAACAGCAGCACAAAGCAGAAGCACAAGTTAGTTTCCCCCTTTTTTTAAAACCCCTCGTTTGAATGGTTCTTTAATTTCTGCATTAAAAAAACTTTATTGACTTATGTAAAACTTATAGATTTTTTTTCTCATTATATTCTTAATATGTAGACTGTGTTGTGAATGAGTGCCTTCGCTGTGTACTGTATGTGGTATAGCAGACTTGCAGCACTACTTTTGATTGGATTAGTCAGAGAGACATCCATCCTTTTAGCCTCAGCTCTCCCTCATTGGTGAGGGGCCACATTATCGATCCTGAACAGCTCCATTTCCTTTCTCTGTCCAAACTTATTAGAAGCTTAGCCTTTACACAGCTCAGCTCCCTCCTCCTCCTTCTTCTTCTTCTCTTTAAAATGTTCAATTCTTTTCCATTTATCTCTGTCTTTCACTATCTTCTAAAGGGTTCTTGCTCTATGGCTGATGTTTTGTTGTTTTTCTTATCCCATTGTGTGTTTTCCAGCGTGTGCTTGTCTTATCTTGATCTAAATGTGTATCTATTTTCTCCCTCTTATCTTCTGAGCTCCTCATGCCCCCAGCCCTGTCTTCTGGTGTCTTAATGCCTCCTCTGTCAATCTCTGAGCACACTTGTTCCTCCCTGCTCTCCAATTAAGACTAACATTAGACTCTAAATGACTTTGAGTTGTTTGGTTGGATAAAATGTCTAACTTCCTTTGAAATTTTTACTTTTATTGTTGATTTTCAGAAGGAAAAATAATCCATGGAGGGAAAAAGACTTATCATTTCTTGGTGACAGGTTGAGCACAACTAAAATCAATATGGAACATAACATTTTCTGCAACCTTTTAAAGTATCGAATGAATTTATTAAAGTTTTTTTTTTTAGTCTTCATGTTGCTGTTGCTTGAGAATAAAACATCTTGTCTGATCTTTGTGCATTTTGTAATGCCAGCAGAAAAGAAACCATTTTTTATTTTTATTTTTTTTCCCTGTGTCTCTGCAGGCTCTTTACCCCAGCCCAGAGGAAGGCTGGCAGATCTACAGCTCGGCACAAGACGCAGATGGGAAGTGTATCTGTACCGTGGTCGCACCAGCCCAGAACATGTGTAACCGCGACCCACGCAGCAGGCAGCTCCGCCAGCTCATGGAAAAGGTGACAGCTGTCAATAACACGCTTACTCCGAGACCCAACTGTTACCCACACACAGACACGCAAACACAAAGTGCCACTCTGCTCTTGTGTCTGGCACCGTCTGTCACATGCAGGCTGCTGAACTAAACCTTATAACTCATCAAACGCGGCTTTATTTGCAAAGAAATTAGCTTTGGAGAGTTTCTGAGAGTGAGAGGATGGAAAATTGTTGAGATTTCTCTTAAATCTAACCGATGAAAATTGATTTTTAATAGAAATAAATCCATAAAATGAAATTTAAGAATATATTTTAAAACTTTTTTCCCAAACAAACTACCTGGCATTACTTAGACGAATGCAAATCATCTTTCAGATTTCATGCCAGAGCTTTAAACTAAAATCATGACAAACTTTTTAAAGCTATTTTGGCCAAACCATTAAAAAAAAACATTCTTCTTATATATCTTATGTGATCGTGCATATTCTATTAGCTCTTGGAGTATGTGTCAGAAAACACTCTCCTACAACAGTGAAACCGAATGAATTATAAACATTCTTGTGTTTTCTGAGGTCAGTTGGCTGCGGTGGCCAGTTTGAGCTTTACACGTGGGCTCATTTCTAAACCATGCATCCAGCCACATCAGTATGTCTTCAAACATTAAATCACAGAAACCTCAGAAACACTGTGAAATACTTTCTAACTGATTAATCAGATATGATTCACGGAGCAATAAAAGCTGTGGTTTTCATCCACTCAGCTCAATAAAAGCAAAGCTGCTTGTGTTCAGTAATCAAAGCATGGTGAAACCAAAAAAGGTCCATGAGGCAAAGTGAAAGCAGAGCGGCAGAAAAGAGGGGAGGGCGCTGACATTGAAATGGTCCTGTGAGGAAAAGTGGAGATGCTGAATGTGCTCCGAGGTCCCAACGGATCAATGAGACACCTGAGTTCACATGCTGCTGGATTTGTTCTTGCTGGAATATGCAGGCAAATCTCCATCTAACATGTTTGTACAAATAAAATCCACAAACACTTCACAAGAGGCATATTCATACAGAAAAGTACACATCCTGGCACAAATACAAATTGATTTAACAAACCAGGCTTGTCTCAAAGCAACTGGTTAAAAGAGGACATGGAATGTGGAAAAAGAAGGATTTAAATGCAGGATATGTTTACTTTAAAATCTTGTAGTTTTTTTTTTCATCATTTTAGAATGAGAGAGAAAAGCTTTGATTTATTAAGAGAATATTCTTGGTGAGATAAGTTATCACCCGTGGTGCCTTTTATTCCAGAGTTTTTCCTGGACATTTTATCCAAAAGGAAAAAGAAAATAATATTGTTAAGCCAATTAGAAAAATAATTTGGTCTGTTATGAATATCAGAAAACACCAGTAATATTTACTGATAGATCCTTCACAATGCACTGTTTAATGACGTCTCTCAAAAACAAAAATAGAATACACTTTGCAAATGTATTATTTATTGTACGGTGAGTGTTTCTGCAGTTGTGAGTCTTTGTGAGCATCTTTCTTGGTGCTGTTGAATACAGCAGTCCACAGCAGGCTTAATGAGAACACCTGGGGTCAGGACCGTTTGAGCTGCACCCAAGTGAAGATCACAAATTAAAAGACCGTGTGTGCATCTGTGTGTGCAAATATCAGAGAAAATGCTCACCATGACATCCTCATTTGAACCCAGCGCATGAGTGGGGGAATTGTTTGAGACCAGATGCACAAAAGTTCTCCCTGACACAAGGAGCCAAGGGTACATTAACAATGTCAAAACTGCCCTGTGTTCAAAGAATGTAAAGTAGCCCCGCGCAAAATCTCTATTCAAGCTGTCTGTGAAGCCAGATAAAGAGCTGACCCTGAAGGATGGCACCATGAAAACACTCACAGCAGACTTCTGAACATCTCACCCCCTTTTGACCTTCCCATCTGGCTGACTGAATTGAGATTAGACAGAATAAAAAAAAAAACGTGGCCTCGGTCAGAAACACAAACAAGCTTGCATGATGCAGAATGAGTCATCGTACCGAGCATGAAGCAGGCACACCTGTGAAGAACTGGAAATCTGCAAAGAGGAGTCCCAAGTGCCTCCGTTCAGAAAATTGACAGTATGTTTGTTCATACTCTGCTGGAACATTTTATTCTTAAAGCTGTTCAATTTTTAAAAAAAAGTTTTAATGGCTAAAGAAAATATCGTGAGAGCAACTATTCCCTGGTGAGCTCAGGACGCACGGGAGAGAGAATCTGGGTGTAGAAAACTGTAGGACGGACAAGAAGCAATCGAGTGGGTTGTCAGGGAGTCAGGCAAGCAAAGCATTTGGTGCACAACAGGCTATACGCCAAACTCTGACCTTTGAATGCTGCATCCATTTTGTTTGTTCTTCAGTATATCTCTTGAGTGCCTGAAGTTTCAGTGGTGCATGTCGGCGTGGGCGTGCATCTGTTCATGTGGGGAGCTGGACATATGCACATGTACACGACAGCCCTGCAACATTTGTCAGTGTTTGGATGATTTCTTAGCCAGATCCAGATCTGTGCAATGTGCAGGAGATGAGAGGGTGTGCGAAGCATTAGGCTGATAGAGCACCAACAGAGTGGGCTGTCAAAGTGTGAACCAGTTTAGTACTTTGCAAAAGTTAAACATAGTGAAAAACTGAACCCTCTGAGAACAGAAATTCAATAAACGCCTACTTAACTGTATATTTACTTCTGTGTGAGGTTTATTTTGTTCTGTATTGTTTTTTACCTATTCATTTTTGTCTAATATTGGCGAGCTATTGACAATCTTTTCATAGCTCTGGAACATTTATATATAAATCTCCAAAACTGAACCCGATGAACCTGCACTCCTTTTTAGGTAAACAGAGATAAGAAAGTGCAGAAAGCAGATACATATAAATGAATTCTGAAGGAGTGACTTTTTGCAGCATAAACCAGTGACTACAACCCCAATTGCAATGAATTTGGGAGGTTGTGTAAAACCTAAAAAAAAAATTGCCAGTCTTTCATTTCATTTGAATTGAATACACTGCAAAGACAAGATATTTGATGTTCAAACAGATAAGCATTATTGTTTTTTTGCAAATATTCACTCATTTTGAATTTGATGCCTGCAACATGTTCAAAAAAAGCTGGAGCATGTTTACAACTGAGTTACATCACCTTTCCTTTTAACAACACTCAATAAGCATAAATGAGGACAATAACTGTTGAAGCTTTGTAGATGGAATTCTTTCCTATTCTTGCTTGATGCTCAACTTCAGTTGCTCAACAGTTCAGGGTCTCTGTTTTCCACACATTCAGTGGGAAACAGGTCTGAACAGCAGGCAGGCCAGTCTAAGCCACGCTGTTGGAACATGTTCAGAATGTGGGTTGGCGTCGTCTTGCTGAAATAAGCAGTGACATCCCTGAAAAAGATGTGGCTTGGATGGCAGCATATGTTGCTCCAAAACCTGTATTCCTTACAGAATTCCCATAGATGTGACAGTTATCCATGCCATGGACACTAATACACCTCCATACCATCAGAGAGTTGGCTTTTGAACTTTCCGGACAGTTATTTTTCCTCCTTGGCCCGGAGGACACCATGTCCGTGATTCCAATAACAAATTGAAATGTGGACTAGTCAGGACCACAGGACACTTTTCCACTCTGAGTCAGTCCATCTTAGATGAGCTCAGGCCCAGAGAAGCCGCAGCATTTCTGGTTGTTGTTGATATCTGACTTTCACTTTGCCAGGTGGAGATTTAACTTGCACCTGAACCTGTGTGGTAATATCTGTTACAGAGTGATGGGCATCGAAGGTCACAGGCATTCAGTGTTGGTTTTTGGCATTGCTGCTTACATGCAGAGATTTGTCCAGCTTCTCTGAATCTTTTGATGATACGGCTGTAGATGATAAAAAACATCCTTACAATTGTACGTTGAGAAACATTGTTCTGAAACGGTTCGACTGTTTGCTCACACAGTTGCTCACAAAGTGGTGAACCTCATCTTATCCTTGCTAAGAGTCTTTCAGGGATGCTCTCATTAGGCCCAAAAATGACATCAATCTGTTTCCAATTAACCTGCTCACCTGTGGAATGCTCCAAACAGGTGTTTTTGGGTTTTTTAGCATTGCTCAACTTTCCCATTTTATTGCCCCTGTCTCAGTTTTTTGGAATATGCTGCAGGCATCAAATTCCAAATGACTGAATGTGTGCAAAATAAACAAAGTTTATCCTTTTGTCTTTGTTGTGTATTCAGTTGAATATACACTCACTGGCCACTTTATTAAGTACAGCTGTCCAACTGCTCGTTAACACTTAATTTCTAATCAGCCAATCACATGGCGGCAACTCAGTGCATTTAGGC
>JARVGW010000194.1:13326580-13339614 GCA_031762495.1 Anablepsoides rubrolineatus
GAGGCAGTTCTGAAGGCAAAAGGGGGTCCAACCCGTTACTAGTATGGTGTACCTAATAAAGTGGCCGGTGAGTGTAGGTTGAAAATGGTTTCAGATTTAGATTTATTTCGGTCAATTTCTATTACAAGAAAAAGAAAACAAAATGAAACACTTTTTTACAAATACAAATCAATAAATTACTAAATGATTGTATTTTGTTTTTATTTATGTTTTACACAACATCCCAACTTTATTGGAATTGGGGTTGTATGACTAAACAATTTTGGGTGTGTGTGTGTGTGTGTTTGCTCACTCAACAGGTTCAGAACATAAGCCAGTCGATGGAGGTGCTGGACCTGAGGACCTACAGAGATCTACAGTACGTACGGAACACTGAGAGTCTGATGAAAGTTGTTGATGGAAAACTGAAGGTGGCGTCTGAAAACCCCCGCAGCCTCAATCCAAAGGGCTTTCAGGTAATTGGCTGGTTGTCACCTCTTGTACCCTGAGGTGTGTTTACAAACTGTCAGCTGAAAATAGGGAAACTGCTCCCGAAACTTTGCCAAATGCAATGCAATCGTTTGTTGCTTTTCACAAACAATAACATTTTACATGACTCCTGGTTGACATTATAAGCACTGGTGCACAAATTAAAACACCAGCTGGAATTATTGGGTCATACACTTCAGTAGGCCAATCTAAGTCATGTGTTTCTTCTGGATAATTAAACCCAGGAACCTGAAAGAATGTTTTTTTTTTCTGTTTTACTCTTTCTGCGTCTCTTCTGCACTCAGCCTCTCTCACAACTCTATACACTTAACATTCAGGCATCTGCTTTTAGATAACAGGCACAAGCATTCACATTTATTTCCGCCTTATCTCTCTGCAAGTGAAGGCTTAGTTGCCATTATCAGCAGGCCTTTTTATTTTCCTGTCAGCGGGCCGTCCTGCCCCGGCTTTCAGCAAATTTCTCACACACTTACAGATATTAGATGGGCCATAAAAATGTTTGATTAAAAGATGCTCTGATAAATGCTAACTGTGCTTCGCTGCTGGATTCCTGTCTCAGCTCAGGGACAAGTATGAATGGCTGTATTAGCTTTCAGTGTTTTATGAACATCTTCCCAACAAAGAAAATGAAGCTGTTCATACAAACTATTAGCTCATCAGTAAAGCTTAACATCGTTTAGATATGCAGATGGGAATATATTGAATATATTGTTTTATTGTATTTGTGTGAATGCAAATTTAATATTTTCATTCAGAAAAGAAAAAAAAAGGATTTGACCAAAGCCGGTCAGCTGATGAATGTGCGCAGCTTAAAGTTGCCAATGGCAGAGCGTGGGAGATTAACGAGAGTGAATTTTCACAGCTTGAAAAAGTGAAAATTAGATTTATGATGTGGCGCCACAGGGCTGAGAGCTGCTCCATCACCAGATTTACGATAAACCCTAACAAGGAGGAAACAGCCCCTCCTGTGGTGGCCACACTTTATTGATACACCTTATTTCTCTGTTGAGCCATCCACCTTCCACGCCTTCAGCCCGACTCTCCTGCTGCTCCCTGCACTCCTACCCAACAACGCATTGTTCTTTTCCACTTCCAAACTCAAAGTGAGTCACAGCTCAAACATACAGCTCTTTCAGTTCATTCAGCTCAGCTGAAACCTTTGGAACAACAGTGAAAAGATGATTTACCACAAGAGAAGCTACAGCTTTAATAAGTGACTTTCCAATTCACAAAAACGCTTTTAAATGGAAATAAGTCAGAGCTTTCAACTAATGAATGAAAATGAAAGAAGCGGGTGTAAACTGGATTAGTGCAATAACAAGAAAATCAAAATAAATTATTTGTACAGCGTTAATTAATATGAGACTGGATGAGGAAATAAAAAAAAAGAAGAAAAAAATGTTTTTCTACAAATGTCAGCAACACACCCATTAAATAATAACATCCAGTAGTAAATAGACACTTAGCTGCACAAAAGATAAACAAATGAACAGGATCTCCTGATATGTGTTGCAATCACAGACATGGTCGTTTTTTATCTGACTCTCACCTTTTGACCTCATTTTTCTCAGAGGCTTTAATCCTCACCTCCTCTCTGCCTCCTTCTGTGTTGTAGGAGTTGAAAGACAAGGTGAACCAGCTGCTCCCCCTGCTGCCGGTGCTAGAACAGTACAAGGCTGACGCCAAGATGATCCTGCGTCTGCGGGAGGAGGTGAGGAATCTCTCCCTGGTGCTCATGGCCATCCAGGAGGAGATGGGGGCCTACGACTACGAGGAGCTGCGTCAGAGAGTCCTGCTGCTGGAGACCAGGCTGCACTCCTGCATGCAGAAACTTGGTATGACCAATGTGCAAACTAGTGTTAATGAACAGAAATAACCAAACATCAACTGAGCATGTGGTTGAAACGCACGTTTGTGCATTTCTGCCTAGAGCTCAAAGAATCTGCATTAAGAGAAAGAAAAACATGTTGCTAATTGAGCTACATGCATAATTGATTGTGTTCTTATCTAAACACTAAAATGAGGATTTTACACTTTAAGTGATGACTTAACAAAAGAAGACTCCCTTTAGCTTTCTAGTTTTATTAAAATTAACAATGCAAAAGAATCTAAGAACCTTATGGAAAACTTTTGCTACTTTTGTAGAACATTTTTGCTGGAATTAATAAGCTGGTCTGGTTCCTTAAAGTTGAGTAACTGTGGCAGCCATTTTGAATTGAATTGATTCCAAAAGTAAATGAGTCGTATACTCAAAAAACATTTGCGTTGGATTTACTTAAACAAATTATGTCTTTAGGTTCTACTATATTGAATTGAGTAAAAACATTTTTTTACATTCAGCTATTTATAGGTGAATATGAAGTAAATATCTTATATTTACTCAATTCAGTTGAGTAGAACCTGTTGACATAATTTAAGTAAATCCAGTCCAAATGTTTTGAGTGTTTCATTGAAATCCACACAGTTGTTTTAAAAATATTTTGCTAACAATGCAAACACACTTCTCCTTCCACCAGAGTTGTAAAGTAACTAAGTTCAAATACTTAGTTGCTGTATATAAGGTGAAATATCTGTACTTTACTTGAGTAGTTATTCAAATTCAGCCTACTTTTTACTTCTACTCCTTACAATTTTACACAATTATCTGTACTTTCTACTCCTTACATTTTATAAATTGATAAATTGTGCCTCCAGGATGGAGTGAATTTAACTGTAGTTGGATGAGAAGTATAAATACTATTCTGACACTATATTACTTTCTAAACAATCCATCACAGCTGGACGCCTTTAAAAAATGTTTTTTGGAGAGGTCACCTCACAATAAATGTAATTTTGGAAAATCTAACCACTCATTTTTACTCACTACTTTTACTTTTAATACTTAAGTACATTTTATGTCAGAAATTTGCATTTGATACCTAAGAAAATCAGATACTATAAGACTTACTTAAGTAATATTCTTAGCAGAGATTTTAAGATAAGATAATTGTACTTTTACTCAAGTATCACTTTGAGGTACTTTATAAAACACTGCCTTCTGCTGTGATAACTGAATGCTGTTTATATCCTTTTGAGACATATTCATGTTTTCCTTCTCTGCTTCTTTGACCTCCAGGCTGTGGGAAGCTCACTGGTGTCAGTAATCCCATCACAGTGCGAGCGTCAGGGTCAAGATTCGGCTCCTGGATGACAGATACCATGATACCCAGCTCAGACAACAGAGTACGTTACCCCCGTCCGTCTCTCACTACTTTGAAGTTAAAGGGACAAAGAATGACATTACAAAACACAAAGGATAAACTACATCCCTCACAGTGATGCTGTCACATCACGTCAGTGACTGATTGACTGTGTTGCCTGAAAAGAATTCCTCATGAGTTCTAGAAAGTGACAAATACTGGGAGAGAGATTGGGAATGTGAGGCTGAGTTGCTGATGAACAGCATTTGTTTCCTACCTGTCCTCCCGGTTCATTACAAACTACAACTGATTGATCGCTTTATCATCAGAGGAGAAATAAATGAGCTGTTTGGGCTGAAGTTTTCGAAATCCCCTGGGCAATTACCATCAGTGAGCCAAGATGCTCTGGACTCAGACAAAATAGTAATGGCTTCCAGAGACAAGAGACGAGTCTGCAACCTGTGGCTCTCTGGTCCCTCTGCAGTGGCTGAATGCAAATAATCACAAGCTTGCTTTAAATAACGCTTGTTTTAGAACTACTTCTGTTCATTTGGATGCAAATCTGTGAATATGATTTTAGTGACACAATGGGTCTAATAAAGCAAGGAGCAAAACCGTTTAATTAGTTTATACAACTTGTCTGTTAGCTTGTTAAAGAAACAGCTCTTTTGTGTGTGGAGGTTTCAGACCTCCGGATGAGAGAAAACACCTGTTGGTTAAAAAAAAATGTTAAGAGGCACAAAAAAGAAGAAAAATGAAAAGGATTTTTTTCCTAATGATAGAATGGGAGCCGATGAAGTTTAGGGGGAGAGATGAGTTTGGCCTTTTACTAACTAGAATGAATCATAACAGTGTTAATAGATATTGCAGCCAGAAAAGGTCAGTTTCTGAGTGTGAGTCTAAATGGCTGTAATCACCTGACTTGCTAATATCATGTTCAACTCTTTAAGTGATTTTCTCATTGCATTAATAGGCAGGCACGTCAACATTCACTGGGATCATCATAATTTGATAGGAAAATGTTGCTCAGGAGTCAAACAGACAAAAAGGCATAAACCTGGATTAAATGTGCCCGAAGTTTTGCCCTGGCTCTGCTCCTGTCTCCCATTTAGCCCAGGGGACTCATTTAGCAAGCACAGTGGAAGGCGTGCTTAATGCTTTACAATCTACCCTCCTCCATAATTCAGCTGCTGTAGCCCACCACCACAACTCTCTTCCTCCCCCACTCTCTGCAGCTGAAAAGTGCTTGTTCTATACGTACGAAGAGTAAGGCCAGAGAGAGAGAGAGACTGATGCAAACGAATCGGAAAGGGAGCTATATCCTAGCAAAGGTCGTCGTGTTATGTAGATGACAAAATAAATATCCATTCCGACAGTTTAATTGAATCAATTGAAAGCCGAACTGTGCCTCGTCGGAGGCGCCGGGGGAACGAAAACTGAGAAGCAGCCGGAGAGGTGCGATGTCAGAGAATAGATCCGCCGAGGGCGCTCAAGGAAAAGGATAGAGTTGCTAAATGGATTGATTTTCTGTAAATGGGGACTGGAAAAGGGCAGGAAGTGCAAGCAGTGGTTCCCTGCGAAGCGCAGGCAACATCTTTGCCCACATGCAGGAGAGATCAATAGCCGTGCACACATAAACACACACACTTACGCGCACCAGCACAAAGGTGCGCACTTAAACTCGAACAAGTAAATTCAACACATACTCATCATTCTTACTTGGCTCGGGGCAATGCCACCAGCAATACATTATGGAAACATTAGATTGTTGTTGCAAGGAAGTGTGTCGGTTATCATACAGCCTCATATTTTATAAACTTTATATCTTTTCATTAGCTCTGATCCAGCCTTCTTTTAAATTTTGCTCTTTTTTCTTCTTTGCTTTTCTTCTTTCCAACAGGTCTGGTCCATGGATGGTTACTTCAAGGGGCGACGTGTCCTAGAATACCGCACAATGAGCGATTTCATGAAGGGCCAAAACTTTGTGCAGCACCTACTGCCCCATCCTTGGGCCGGCACCGGTCATGTGGTCTACAACGG
Organism: Anablepsoides rubrolineatus; assembly: GCA_031762495.1. NCBI lineage: Eukaryota > Metazoa > Chordata > Actinopteri > Cyprinodontiformes > Rivulidae > Anablepsoides > Anablepsoides rubrolineatus. The sequence continues at coordinate 13,332,289 of JARVGW010000194.1, forward strand.
CTCGCTGTACTACAACAAGCACCAGAGCAATATCATCATCAAGTACCACTTCCGCTCTCGTAGCGTGCTGGTGCAGCGCAGTCTCAGTGGGGCCGGCTATAACAACACCTTCCCTTACTCCTGGGGAGGCTCCTCTGACATTGACCTGATGGCAGATGAGAATGGTCTTTGGGCAGTTTACACCTCCATCCCCAACGCGGGGAACATCGTCATCAGCCGCCTGGAGCCCCAGAGTCTGGAGGTGCTGCAGACATGGGACACGGGCTTCCCCAAGCGAAGTGCCGGAGAGTCTTTTATGATCTGTGGCACGCTGTATGTCACAAACTCTCACCTCGCCGGTGCCAAGATCTACTTTGCCTACTACACCAACACATCAAGTTACGAGTACACGGACATCCCCTTTCACAATCAGTACTCCCACATCTCCATGATGGACTACAACCCCAGAGAGAGGGTCCTGTACACCTGGAACAACGGACACCAGGTGCTCTATAATGTCACACTCTTTCAGGTCATTAAGACTTCTGGGGACTGAGACCTCAGTATAAATGACCCATTCAAATAATGCTGTGATCACTGTTCAAAATGGACAAAGAAGTCGGGCGGAGGTGGTTCAGGGGGGGGTCTGGATTGGGGGTCTGAAATCTGTATGCTTAAGATTGGATTTTTTTAAAAAAGAATTGAAATCTTCATAGAGTGCTATTATTCACATTGTTCAAAAAAAAACAAATCTGACTACAGGATTGGTGAAAAATTAAAGACTGAGCGCTTCTTTTTTTTTTCTTTTTTTCTTTTTTGTGATGAGTAAGCATGGTTCTTTTTATTTGTGATGACAAATAAACATCCACTTTACCATTTCTGATGTTGTATTTTTATTGTGGCTCCTTTGGCTCAAACAGCTGTCAGTAATAAAAAAAAAATATGAGGAAAAAAAATTTAAATGAACAAAACTATTCTTTCTTTCTTAAGCAGTATGTGCAAATTTGAAGGCATGCAGAAGATTGGGAAAATGCCGCCAATTCTAATTTTCTTTACTTTAACAGCCAAGTCGTAATGATGTGGACACAACATGAATACTGACAAGTTAATCTTCAGAGCTGTATAACACCTTTTTGGGGGAAAAAAAATAATTCTTTATCTGAAAAAGTCAGAGCGCAGGTCTTTGTGAATTCTGGGTAATAAGTGTGTGCTTCCACGGGCACAAATGGTGTTAAATTCACCAGCAGCAGCCACCTCTTACATTTTATTTTACCAAGGTGAATTGGATGTGAAAGCAAAGCATCTGGTGAAAAAAGGTGGTGTGACGGCTGGAGAAGAACGCGGGGAGTGAGAGGCGAAATGTAAAAGGTGTTTACGTTGGAGCGGTGAAATGACGCTTCACGGTTTGTGCTGCTTGTCGAGCTCCAATCTGCTTTAATCTTGTTAGTCGCACTGTTTTTCCCTGAAGCTCTTTGCAGGAAAATGTTCAAACACAAGGTGCACAGTGGGACTCTGCTGCCATTAACATCTTAAACTGAAGACCTTACTTTGCATCTTTTTTTATTATTTATTGATATAAAAATATTGTTCTGAGGACAGATTGGCATTAGAGGATTGTTTAGCAAACAGAGGCAAAGCCCCACTGTGCTGTCATTTGACTACTTTCATGTTTAAAGTCTGAGGATGCAGCCATTGTTTGCAGAGGCCATGGTGGACCCAGAAGACAAAAGATGAAATAGGAGGTGCCATTTTACTTGTCCTGTGTAACCATGGTGATCCTGTTCATCCTGGATGACCTTTCTATTAGTGAGGGGCTGTGCTGGGGGAGACCTCAGTGAGTGACATTTAGGGCACAGAGGATTACCATCACTCAGCAATTTAACAAATAAAATTATGTTTCTGTTCTGCATTATAAAAAGCATCAAACTATGTTTCGCCTTATTAGTAACCAAAACCTTATCTCACTGCTACCCTTAGAATTAATCACAGATATTGGCTGTTTAAACCTGACCTCCACGTTCCACAGAAAACAAAAGGTTTTTAATGATTGTTAGAACGGCTGTTCTTAGAGATACAAATACACCAGCTGTGCTCTTCTGATGTAAGTGTCTTAACAAAGCTGGTGTGTGAAGAACCAAGTTTGGGGGTTTTTTGGGTTTTTTTTCCCTCAGTGGTAATGAGCATACAGGGAGAACATTTGTCACTGCAGCTTCACACATTTTGCAACAATAAAACAACTGATCCCACAAACTTCAAGGAGGCTCTGAAAGCAGAGACCTGTCCTGTGTTCAGTGAATTAAAAAACTTAGTTTTCCTTGTAGCAGTTTATGCAATTTATAAGTTATTTGATACATTGGTGTCTAAGTAAAAAAAAACTTGTAATGTTAATATTTGCCTTGCTTCATGTGCACAAATAATATCATATTGGGGGCATGCAGAGATGCTGAAGCTCAGAGCTTTACTTCAGAGTCTCCTACAGATTGGATTTCAGACAATACAAAGACTTTCTGTCAGTGGATTTTATTAAAAACACACTTTTAGCCATGACAAAAAAAAAATATTGCCAGATATCGAGCTTGCAGGTATTGAAGTACCTCCTAGTAGGAGGTTCATCCTTCAAAGAGACACAAAAGCAGAAGTGAGGCTGTCGAGCTGGACCACATGTGAAGAGACAGCCCCACAAACTGCTGCTTTCTAATGTTTATCTCTCCAACAGCCTGTCCAGCTCAAAAAAAGGGATGAGTTAAGGCTACAGATAGCAGCAGAAAGACTTCTCCAGCACCACTGTGTTCACACAGACCTGACTGCTTTCACTTCTAACATATACTGTATTAAACTTGCAGGCTGCACAGAACAGAGCCCCACTATGACAGAAATAGATTCTCCAGGGTATGTATACATTTATATTGATGTACCAAAATCACTGGGACAGTACTGATCTCTGGAAAACAGAAATAAGTAAACTAGTGTGTTGCTTAAAGTTTATCATATTAAAATATTGTAGTCAAAACTTATCATTTATTATTTTTAAATGCTTATATTTGTCCCTATGCACTCTGTAATTACACCTTCAATACTCTCAGCTTCATTTTTCATTCACTGCGTCTGTCCGCACCACTTTTCTCATTAATTGTGTCTTCCTGGTGCACACTTGGAACAATGATTCCTCTTCCTCAGAGTCACAAAGCAAAAACCTATTCCTCAACTCCGTGCACCTCGAGGTGATGCTGCACTCTCTTGAGCATTCGTTTCCTCCATGATTAAACAGAACTTTGCTCTCAGGTAACTTTTTTTTCCCTCCCTACAAACATTTTAGAAAATAGGTTGAAACGAGAGCATCTTTTCTTAGCTCAAACATTAGGTTACGAACAAAACAAAATTATGCAAATGGTGCGGAAGATAAAATTATTCAACTCCTCCAGGATTATTATTCTGTATGTGTTCAAATAGGTTTGTTTTTGAACTTTTGTTTATTGAGCAGCGGCATCCCCCTTACCAACCTTTTGGGTCAGCAGTATGGTCTTAGTTGTGGTCATGGGTGATTTCATTTTAAAACTAATATTCAAACATTGCAAACCTCACTGATGCTGTAAAGGTTTACCAACAAGCGCTGAGCTGAGAGCGTTTATGGATCTTTCTTCTATTTCTGTAATTGCAGTGAGATGCTACTGGAGGAAAAAAGATGAAGGTTTTAGCTCTGGTGTGCCAGCAGCAAAAGGTCTCAGGATGCATTAATCCAAACATCACAGTCAGAGTCAACATAACTGGAAATAACTTTTAGAAAAAGAAAAAAAAACGGTTTGTGCAACCACAGTTCAGGAAGATGGCACAGGATGTATTGAAATTACGGGAAAATGTAATTTTTCTTTCATTTAATTATGTGGTTAGAAATGCAAGCAGCTGTGAAATGCGTTCCTTTAAGGAATGCTAGGCCTTGTTTTTATGTTTTTGATCCTCCCTGCTTAAATCAGGCTAAGCTATTTTGTAAAGTAATAATAAAAGAAGCGTGACTCAGAAATCCATTAGTCATTAATTTTGAAGAACATATTTTCTGTGAAATTGTTACCCTTCAGCTTCTATTGTAGAGTTAGAATCCCTGAAGCACCATTGTTTTTTTATTTTTATTATTTTGTACACAAATGAAAAAAAAAAAAACTTGTAAAAGGCCCTTCAGGGAATTTTTATATTACAGAACAAAAGACAACAAAAGCTGCATCAACACAGTGCATGTTAAAAAAATGTGAAGACTATTAGATAAATAAATCTGACACTCCAGCTGTGCCTAACGTCAAGTAGTTTAAAATTTAAGAAATGTGTCAGTTTAACCAGCAGCACAACCTTTTTATAATCTATTTATTCATTTCTGCAAACAAACAGTCAAAAGTAGGTGTATGATCTGCTCATGATTGTAGGAGAACCTCTGTGTTTCATAAAGTCCACGGCACATTGGATTACCTTCCCATGCATCTCCCACTCAGAGTTCCACTGGTTTAAGGTTAAGTACATTTAGCCATTCCGTTGCGAGCGCAGAGCCTGCCACAGTCCTGAGGGATCTGAACGAGATCAATAAAAGTCTTTACTGCCAAGGGTAATTCCTCAAAGTCAGAGTCTGCTGAGTCTATGATAGCCAGATTCTCCTGACAGTGATGCATCGAAACAACTGAAACCCAAACTTGAAGCCAAAATGAAAATAAAGTATTCAAAGGAACAAACAAGGTCCAAAAAAAAAGAAAAAACACTGTAAGAAAAAGGAGGCAATAAGGGAAAAAGCAGCAACAGGATTAGTAAAGGAACAAGAGAAAACCATAGAGATTTCAGCTTTAGAGGTTCATAAGGCTTTACTAAACAAAAACATAATAATCTGTGAATTCAAAGTGAATTCAAACTGGCACAAAATTATTAAAACCATAAAGCACTACAGCCTCTGAGGGATTTAATGGATTCCTTTTACCACATCTTTTTATTACTTAATACTAAATTATTTGACCACATAATCAGAAATGTTTTATATATGTACTTTATGTATGTATACACATATAGTATATGTACACACAAGATCTGCCAACGTGAAGAACTGTCAGCAAATATAAACACACAGATTTTTACACATTAGCGTATTTACCTCTGCCAATGATAAACATCCAAGTTCATTTTTATCCATCCATTCAGCATTCAAAAACCTTTTAATGCACTTAAAAGACTGTAAGCCTGTGCCATTTATAACCATTAGCTCAGCTTGAACTGCATCACCCCGTTACAGCAGAGAATCTTTGGCTAACGACCTGTTGTGATTCGTCTGAAGAAACTCAAACAAGCTGAGTGATGAGGCGGTGAAGCCAGAACTTTCTCCACTATTGTCAAAGCGCCATGCAGCTTGGTCTAACTCTGCTCTTGACAGCCCCCACATACATTTCCTGCTGTGTTTAGCATGACTCACTGCAGAACAGTTACCAACTTGTACAAAACTGGCTTGTATTAAATGGAGAGAAGACGCTGGCGCTTTATTTTACATCAAGCCTCTGATTGTGTTATCCCCCGAGCTCATCCAAACTTTCTGACAGCCATAATAAGTGCTCATAACTGCATAGAACAGGAGTTAGTGATAATGACTAAATAAGATATGAATCACTTGATATTTTACTCCTATTTCACACAGATTAGAAACTACTTAACCTGCTCATGTAACAAAACGCCATCAACCTGAGATCATGACTTCAGCGTGTGACCGTTTTTTAATAAGTAGACCAGCTTTTGCACATGGAAGAATGTGCAAATAAGCACAACAGGGTGTTCCAAAAATAACTTTTAAGTTCTAACATTTGACAGTTTGTGGCCAAGTTTATATAAACGGTGAGATAAAATTTAAAGTGATGAAGGCTACATCAAAATAGCTTCTTCTTTCAGGCAGAGTGTATTCTGTTGAAATGGATCACGAGAAGCAGATACAAGCGCGTTCAAACACCATTCTGAAAGAGAAGAAGAGTAAAGAAGACAGACTGAGTGTCAGACGAAGTAAAATCCAGGCTAGGTGTGAGGACTGTCAAATCCCAGATCCTCTATGTTTTGTGGCATTTTGAGACAAGATGCTGTCTCCCCACCAGAAAATCAAAGAGATGAGGGGGGACTCCAGACAGAACGTTATTTTTAAAATGCCCATGTTTGGATTTTCCCAAAGCTTCTGTCATCGCTGTTCTGTGACAAATGGAGGAATTTCAAAAGAAAAGGAAGAGCCCTGTCTGAAAACACAAAGACCACGTTCAAAGAGCAACTCTCCAGTGTTTTCACTCTTTCACTCCCTGTGTGGACTTTACAGATGTATAACTCCTGATGCTTCTTCAGGCTGCACCAAAAATAATTCACTTATCTTCATGTGAAATATTTTTGACAGGAATGCCAAATGTAGGAGTTGTTTGTCTTCATCTGAAAGTGTGGCTTGACTGCATCTCTCTTGCGTGGTTGTTCATAAAAGTATGGAACAGGTTCTGTCTTTGCTTGGTCTATGAACTTTAACAAGTTGAAGGATTTGTTCTCTTGCATTATCAAAAATATATACTGAGAATCAGGGCTGGATCTAATCAATTTGGCGCCCTGGGAAAGCTTTCAGAATACAGAATAGCAGAAGTCTGCCCCATACCTGCTGACAGCAATGATGAACACCTGTTCATGTTGACGTGCAGCTGTGGAGTGAAGCAGTTCAAGGGGGATTCTAGAGGTATACTCCCCTGAAACCTTTGCAAAAGCTCTACTCAAAGCTCTGTATTTTTCAGACATTTGAAGAGCATTTTACTAGATTCTTGTGATTAATAAAGCAACATAAAATTAGTATTTTATGAAGGTAGAACATTGAAAACCAGACTTTAACTTGGTCTGAGACCAGAACTGAGACTTCCATTCACCTTATTTTGTTTTCTATTTACACCACTGAGCACCAGTAGTCTTGACTGCCTCATATATTTAATCACAACATATCCTCTGCACCATGACAGCTCATGTAATAGTAAAGCAGGCTGAGAAACTCACAGAAAGTTATCTTCATAAACCAGAATAACCAGTGATTGTTCTACACTCATACATGTCAAGTTGGATGGATTGTCCGTAATTCACTTGGATTTTCCCTCATTTGCAGGTGTACAGACATATAGAGCAATCTCATGGACTTTTTCAAGTTTTACAGATTTTTTCAAAAACTCCGTTTCAAATTGAGTCAACATGTCAGAGCCTGTAAGGACGTTGAAAAAAACAATAAATAACATCAAATAACCATCTTCCAATCAGTGGCGTAGCCAGAAATTGATTTTAGGTCGGGCCTGAGAAAAAATGGGTGGGCCAGATCAGTGTCGCCTTGAT
>JARVGW010000194.1:13340740-13353918 GCA_031762495.1 Anablepsoides rubrolineatus
CCATTTGATTTGGGTGGGCCCAGATACAAAGTGGGTGGGCCTATGCCCACCCAGGCCCACCCATAGCCACGCCCCTGCTTCCAATCCACTCTGCTGCTATGAATAAGTTCTCCCGTCCTCATTTCCACCTGATTTGCACTGCAGTTCTGTCATCCTTCCCTTGCATGCAACTAATATGAGTTTTTTGTGAAAATTACTGATTTTTGAGGCTCATTGTGCAGGTAAACGCATGAAGGAGTTGACTTGTATGCAGATTAAATCAACTAGACAAAAAAGTCATAATAATAAAAAAATGTCCCCTATTTGTGGCACCCCCTAGATGGACGGCACCCTGAGCATTTGCCTCTACTGCCTATGCCACTTGATAATTTGTTCATCTAGGTACTAAACCTTCCTACTAACCAAGAACTATTTAAATATTCACATGTGAACGATTAATTCCTCTGCTTTAAGCAGTAATAATAATAATTTCAGTTAAATGTTGCCATGTGTAGTTTGAAGAGATGTCTGTTAACTCTTGCAAATATAGCAGCTTCATCTTGACCTTCTTACATGAAAAGCTTTATTCAGCTTTTTCCTGTTAGATTAAAGTCAAGGTTTAACCACAGCTGATTTTTATTTAACCACTTGTGTGCTGGATTAAATTAATTGCTGTAAAACCCACTTCCTACAATTAGCTCCCAGAGAAGTGCACAAAAATGTTTGAGAATTTAATAATCAAATGTATATTAATATTTCTATGTTTCATTATTGGTGGCATGCTACAATTCTAATGCATCTAAGCAGACTCAAAGCATCGCTGTTTATCACAAATTGAATATGATTCCTATCTTATAATGCATTGTTTTTCTTTTTCACCAACAAACAAAAAAGCTTCATCTACAATCTTTTATTTTGCTCTAATGTTTTACCAATGCCTTCAGTTCTGTATGGTCTGCATCAGACTACAGATAGGTGGTTCTGAAATTATTGTCCTCTGCTTTGTGGGGTAATAAATCACTGCACCTCATTTTAAAAACTATAAAATAAACTTTTATCACTTTTACTTTTTTTTTCTAGCAAAAAATGCTGTAATTTTTCTGCAGATGCAGAGGTTATAATAAAATCACATTTATTGTACATATTCTACATTTAATTTGTTTCCTAAACAAATATTTCCTCTGCAACTCCCATGTCTGCAGTTTTATAAAAAAAATATATTTTTGGTGCACTCAAAATAGACGTGCAGCCAAGTTTTGTTTATTTAATATCACATCTGCAGCAGTGAGGTGGTGAATAAATGAAATACAATTTTTTGTAAACTGTCAAACCTAATTTAATACAATTTTTATCGTAACTCAGGTGTATTTTAAATCACCTTTGTTTCCTCTCTCTCTCTCTTATTTGTTTCTTATTGTTGTCTCTGCTTGTTTTCCTCCACCTACAGAAAGAGGAGAATCTCTCAAGTGCAGACAAGTGTGCACTTGCATTGCTGCCATAAAACTGTTCTATAATTCATGTCTAAAGGATATATTTTCAGCTTTTAACATTGCATACATCTTCATCAGACCACCACATTTATATAATGGTTTCTCCATACCTCACAAATGTAATAAAACAGATTGAGCTTGACAGTAATAAGTGTTTAGGTATTCATTTATGGAAGAAAGCACAGAAGGCTCAGAGCAGAACCGCTGAAAAAAATAAATCCATACAGGTAGATCTGTGCTGGTGTCATTATTTCTCTTCAAAATGGATTACTTCAAAAAACATGACAACCAATAAACATGTTATTAAATAGAAGGAATACGGGACATGTTTTGACACAAATCCTACCGTTTTTAGCCTCAAAACACCAAATCTGAGACCTCTTGAGCAGCACAAAGTAAAAACAGACAGATAAAATACATCATGAATGCAAGTTAGTGCTGAATGACTTTGTTGCAATTAGCTGAAGAAGCTAAAACTGAATTGTTGAAGATAAAGAAACATAATTCTGGCTACAAGCTAAAGACGCCAAACAACAAATGCTTTAAAAAATAAATACATAAAAGGAATAGGCCTACTAAATATAAGTAAAAGACTGCCAAAAGTAGGGCTATTCAACACAGGCTGGGTGACTTCTGCCAATGAAACTCCCACAAATTAACACTTAATAAAATTAATATTCTAACTTAATTTAATATAAAATTAGATTTAATATGAATTGTAAACCTAATATTTACCATTCAAAGCAACTAAATAAACAAGTTAAAAATGTAAAGGATAATGTTTCTTGGTTTTTTGGGGTTTGTTTTTACATAATGCAGTGTTTCACCTAACGTTATTAAGCAACATCCCCCCTGATAAATAAATAAATAAATAAATAAATAAATAAATAAATAAATAAATAAATAAATATTGCAAACACTAAAAGTGATAGCAGCCGTATCCTGAATGAGCTGAGCGTTAGTGATAAACGACTGGCAATAAAACAGCACAAAGTATGCACAAGTTTTCGGATTTCAGAGAAATGTGAGAAAACTAAAAAACAGGAAACAATAGTGTGAGTCATGAATCAGCATTCACATAGTAATAAAAAAAAAAACGTTGCTTCAACCCCACTGGTTCATAAACATTGCAGACTGCGCTCACGTTGCAACATTAATATGCAAATTGGAGCAAGTGCTGATCAGGGGGCCTCACTCATGCAGTTATTAAATTATTTTCCTAAAAACAACCAGCAGGAGTTGCTGAGGTAGTCAATAGGTTTTCCCCTCTATCTGCGCATATTAATAGCTCTTTATCAATTTTAAATTCATCAGAACACTAGAGGGGAGGTGTCTGCTGCGTGATGGCAATGTCTCCCCTGTGGCAGACCACCCCAGTCTGCAGTCACAGGGTCATCCATCACCAAAGCAGCACCAGCATATGGGGGGGACCAGGATCTTTCTATAATGCTGCTGCCCTGCTGTCATAGTCTGTCTGAAGCTTTGCACCAAGACGATGTGATTGAGTTTTGCAGTGAAGGGCAACAGGTGATGTCGCACAGCAGCTCAGTGCTGCAGTCTCTGAGGAGCTGCTCTGTCAAACCACTTTATTTCCTGGAAACAGCAGCAGACAGATGCACATTGTGTGGGTTCTACACTGGCACACAGTCAAGAAGAAAACAGGTCTCAATAGTGGACCAGCAACACTTTGCAAAAGGTAATAAAAGAATGGTCTGTTACTGTAGTTTGTTGTTTCTTCTGGGAAGAACCCACAAAAGAGACACAAATTTGTCTTGTATCACAACATTTCCCCCTGACGAAAAAAAACAACTAACTTCCAACAATCTAATCAACAAAGAAGAGAAAATGATATGAAGGTTTACTCTGGAGAAACGAGTGGCAAGTGAGGTTGTTTGTTTTACTTGCCTCCTTTTATTTGGATCCAAAGTAACCTCGGGCAAAAACTCAAATAGGGGGACATTAGCAAACCAGCTAGCATCATTAAGGCAATTACTCGGAAATCGAAGGGCCACAGGGACCAATTATGTGCTTTGTGTTTACAATCAAGCACATGAGAAATATGAGGGGGAAAGATGAAGAACGAGCACCGAAAAAAATGAAGAAAAAAAAACAGGAGCTGTGGGCAAATAGGAGAAAGTGGAGCGAGAGTGCTGGATAAGGAGACAATGAGAGAGCAGGGGCAGCAGATGAAAAGACCAACAGTCAGGTAAGTGAGAGGACAAGAGGAGAGCTGTGGAAAAAAAAAGTGGAGTTTGAAAGGCTGAGAAGTGGACTCATAAGTGTAATCAAGTGAACAAGAGTGAGAAATAGAACAAAACAGTCTGTGGCTCTTCCCTGTAGAGTTTATAAAAACTTCCATTTCTAATACAGCATCCTTGTCCGTCGAGGTTTAAATTCAAAGTGCTTCCTCTTCACCACGGTGGCAGATGTGCGCGATGATGAGGCTGGCCCGCTGATACCGCAGAGCAGAGTCTGGGGCTCAGCTGATAAGAACGAGGTGAAAGAGGTCAGTGAACCAGCGGTACGGAGACGTAACCACTGGTCAATTCCATTTCCTTAAGGACACAGATGCCCAAGCCACAATCAAAACATTTCATTTCACCGGGAGGCTCTATTTGACCTTTTCTTCACTCCCAGATGACACGAGAAAGGTTGAGAATTGACTGAAACCGGTGGAAATTGTGGAGGTTTCTGCAGTGATGTAGAAAATCCTAATTTCTCGACACCGTTGTTGCAACAAGTTATTAAACACAAGCTGATCTCAAGAGACAACGAGGGGTGGGACAAGAGAGAAAGCGTGCCCCTAACAGATTCAGTACAGCTTTAGCGCTCAGACAAACTAAAGCTAACACTGCTGAGATGTCAAATTCTGTAAAAGAGAAGAATCGGTCTTCCCTCAGCTCTTCAATAATTCATGCCAGTGTGTTTTTTTGACTTTCAGAGGAGAGGAGGAGCAGGATACATGCAGGCCACCCAGCAGATCAAACACAGCCACGAGCTTAAAAGAAAAAAACCCACCAACAAAGACGCCAAACCTCTCTTTGAAGCAGAGAGGAGTGAATGATTAACAGGCAGAGATGAGAGAAGGACAAAACAAACAAACCTCCATTTCACAGGACGGCATGTGTCAATGAACGTAACAAAAAAATGGGTTTGCTATTCATGGGAATTATTTGGTTGAAATAAATAGAGCCTATATAACAACAATTTGTGATTGTAAAGCAAATCTCAAAAAAAGGTTTACTTTTTCCCCATGTCGAAAAAAATAAGGATTATTGTTTTAGCTTGGTTTTGAAGATATTAGCATTTAGCACCCGAGCAGGGAGCAGATTCCAGATAAGAGGAGTCTGAAAACTCAATCATCTCCATCTCCTTCTTGTTTTAGGGAGTTTTGGAACTAAAGAGACCTGCATGCTGTGAGCAAAGTGTTCTAGTTGGGTTTTAAGGGACGATTAGCTGCTTTAAATAGAGCTAGGCTGCTGTTCACAAGAAGCTAATGCAGAGAGGCTAAAAGAAGAAATGTGGCCTCTCGTAGAAGTATCAGTCAGTACTCGAGCTGCAGTGTTCTGAATAAGCTGTAAGATTTAAAAGCTTTAATGATCTATTAGCTCAGAATTGAATTAAGGTTTTTCAAAAACCTGAATTCAACTTTTAAGATATTGTTAACCATCACTTTAAACAACTAAGTGCAGCGTGACAGTGACACAGATGAAACTGTTAAGAGAATTTAGCCCTGACTAATTTTAACTCTGCAGGTCCACATTAACATTGTGTGCTATGGATTCAAATTTACTATTATTTGTATTTATGAAAACACAAGTAAAGAATTATAATATGAAATATGTTGCTGCTGTGGGGTATAGATGAAAATGAAATTGTAATCCTCCTAATAAATAATCCAGAGACAGCTGTCACCTCACTACAAAGGGTTTTTATTGAGAATGTAGCTTTAAATGAATCATTTATCATGCAGCAAAGGCTCATACTGGGTTTGAAAATCAATAGTTTGTAGAAGTTTGTCAGACAGCACAGACGGGAGGGTTCTCAACAGTGGGTGTCAGAAATTAAAATTGCATTAAATAAAGCAGATGCTGAGCGACGTGTAAACAAGGCTTTTGTTGCAGCAGAGGATTCATCAGCAGAGAAAACGCAGCGCAGCAAGATGAGAGGGGGATGAAGAGGTTTTGATGAGCAGCTGAGCAAAAGAAGGGAGGCTGATGAAAGGATGAAGAGGGTTTGAAATTTTAACGGAATAATGCTTCATATGAAGGGCTGTGGATCTAAATGTAAAAACACTAGATTTCAAATTTTAGATTTTTTTTTTTAAACTAAACCTTTAGTGGTAGAAATGCAAAAAGTGCAAATTGTTTCCCCGCAGCAGGATCAAACAATGCACCGTTCACAAGCACAATGAATTTTAGGGTGAAAAGAAAAAGTTGCGCCGACAGACAGCAAAAAGGGAGAAACATCTTTGACTTTGGTCGTGTTCTCCACAGACTTACAGCTCCTCACACTTCCCACCAAATGAATGTGATTATGCAGCACAGCTTTCCTACTTTTTTTTTTTTTTTTTTGTCAGAGGAAGCACAAAAAGAAGGGGAAACAAGGAGAACGACGAGGAAGAAATGTGTGGAGAATCCTGGGAGTTTTATTGTAAAACTTCAACACCATTAGCTCTGCTGTTTGGCAGCAAAAAAATAAATGCTGCACATGTTTTTCCTCCTCTCATCCTCTTTTACCCTATACATCCATTCTGCTCTGCTTCCTTCCTTTATATGACTTCTATATGCTCTTTCATTCCTGCTTTGTAAACCCATGTGTCTGACTGCCTTATTTATTCTCCAACACTGTCAGGAAAGCAGCAACCCCTGTGCGGGTCACTGCGTTGCGGTTCAACTTGTTGTCTTGTTGTTTGACAGGAGGAAAAAGAGGTATAAAAGCAGAGGAAGAAGCTGGGATCTTTCACGCTCAACAGGAGGAAACAATAGAGCCACGCAGAGGCAGAGAAGAAGGAGAGATGACGACGTGCCTTCCTGAGGTTTTAGCAACGAGGAAAACCCAGACAGCCAGATGCAGAACACTCACGCATTTCCACAGCAGGTACAGCTACTCTTCTCCAACCATCCATCTCACTAAAACGCAGTAGCTGACAGCAGCTGGCAGCTTCTACATCAGGAGGCTGTGAGGAGCACATGTTTTCTCTGCATATGTAAAAATCCATAAGAAAAAAAAAAAAGGTTTGCATCTGCTGACATGATTAATACATCTGCCAGAGTGGTGCGTAATTAAAATCCTGCTATAACCAAGACTTAAAATGCCTTAAGTTCTGTTTCATTATAATTACTACCTGACCTTTATTGTATGCTCATCAAAGACTGCTTTAGAATCTTTATACCACACATTATGTCAGAAAGGCATCACATCTAGAGTGTTCAAACCACACCATCTGATATAGCTCAGGATAACCATTTGTGAGTTCGACTTTATACACAATGAGTAGCTTTAAATGTGAACGAGCAGCTCCCACGATGAGTGAGAGATTGGGGTCGTGCTGCATCCCGATCTTTGTTAAAGATGGAGGGCCTTTTTCTAAAAGCTGTCGCCTCATAAAATGAGGGTAGCTTTTTAATCATCAATCTGTCTCCTGCACACATTAAAAAAAAAGGTGACAGTCGTGGGACCAACATCAAAGACTTTGCAGTTTGCAGAATAATACCACTAAAAGCAATGAGACGGAGGGGAAGGCAGTTCTCCTCTGAAATCTATTTGTTTTTACCATTAGGGTGTTTCTAACAAACTAGTTGTTAAATCCAGTAACACTAAACTATGAAACAAATGTTAGAACTTTTTTCCAAAGTAATCATTAAGAAATGAAGTCTCACATTCAAGAAAGAGTTGGATGAGACTGTTTCAAACCAGAGAGGCATCATGAATATTGTTTTAGCTTTCGTATGCGTCTTGTTTCTGCTTTTGCTGTAATTTATTTAATCCATGTTTTGCGGACTGAAACGAAGGCTGCGCTACAACACACCACTCAGAACAATTTAATATTCCATCTTGAGTGCACATATGCAACTCAAGTTTCTAATTTTAGCCTGTTTTGATTAACGCGGCCTCTTTTCAGGTTTTAGCCTACTTCCTGAACATATATTTCTTATGTAAGAATCTGGGAACATATAAATACGCATGAAGCGCCTTAATTACCAGAGACATAGGAAACAGGTGCATCTGCAAATAGTTTTAACTGAACTCATTTTACAATTGAGCAGTTTTTGCTTTGGGAAGAGGAGCATCTTTAGCATTATTTGTGATGGTGTCACTTTTAATATTTTTTTAATTTATCAGAAATGATGCAAAATGAATGAAAAAGGTGAAAAATCCATGACAAAAAAATGTTCCTGTCTAAATGCACATGCAATTGTCAAACTACTTTTTCCTTACTTTATTTGACTGACCTTCACAATACTGCAAAAACTGCCTTTAAAAATAAAACCACATTTCTGTAATTACAGTTGAACTCTGTTCATTTTTCACTGCTGTTAAAAACAAACTGGCAAATTCCTCTTGAAGCAATTTGTGCTGCTTATTATC
The DNA here is from genome assembly GCA_031762495.1 of Anablepsoides rubrolineatus. Taxonomy (NCBI): domain Eukaryota; kingdom Metazoa; phylum Chordata; class Actinopteri; order Cyprinodontiformes; family Rivulidae; genus Anablepsoides; species Anablepsoides rubrolineatus. Next base: position 13,348,801 of record JARVGW010000194.1, read on the forward strand.
TATGATGTCAGCAGAGAATAGGATGATAATAAAGCCAAATTACACCTAAATGTTTAAACAAGAACATCCAGAAACCAATATAAAGTTTATGTTGAGCTTCTATTTTCTCTCATCTAGTTCAATGTTTACTTTAGAAGTACCTACAACATGATTTGGCAGACAAATATTGTTTGCTGCTGCGCCACTGTGGCTCATTTGAATTTCAATTTGGCTTGGAAGGAGGCAATAAGAGGGGGAGGAGGGGAGAGTGGGGAGGGGATATAAGGTAGCGGAGAGAGTCAGAAACAAGTCCAATCACTCATAGATTAGAGTCATTTGTCTCAGTCTGAGGGGCACTTGTTCTGTTGTTTTTCCAACTGTTTGCTTTAAAGCCGAGGAGCTATTGAATCATTTCTCTCTGCCGCAAATCCAGAGAGCAGAAAAGGACAATATATATAGAGAAAATATTTGTAACACTAAACTACAAGGATGATAGCTGTATTATTTCATACAATGTCTGCCAGAAATGATCAGTCCTGATGTTTTTTACAAGGAAAAACAAACATGTTACCCTGATTTCATCATTTAGAACAAGATTGTATGAGTGACCCTGACATGTGACAGCATGTGACAGAAATGTATAAACGCCTTGACTTCTGTGCAACACTGCTTCAAAGTCTAAAAGAATTCAGCTTCTGCTTCTTCAGGCAGCATGAAGAGAATGAATAGGAGGTGAACATGAGATTAAAAAGTAACAATAAAAAAGGGGATTTGGGCTCCCAGACACCGACAAAGCTCCTGCTGCTGGAAGATTTGTTCTGCAGGTTGGGCTTTTTCTCTGCAGAAGAACTAGTGTTCTAATGGCTGCTGACGACAAAACGAACAGTGCAAATTTGCACTTACCACAGAACTATAACTGGATTGTGTTGGACCTTGTGGACAACACAAACAGCACAATGATTACGTCATGATGCTGTTAGCAGATAAGATGTGCGCACAGTCAGGTGAGCAGGAAATGAGAGGAGAGCCAGTCATGGTGAGAGCCATCTATAGTGCTGACTCATCTCTAGAGCAAAAATTCACCCCAATAAGTATGAGATGCCAGGGTGTAGAATAAAATGTCACTTAAACATTTTTATTATTTAGATCACTTTCTGAATGTAAAATCCAACTTTAAAAACAAATCCACTAACAGTTTATTGTTTTGTTTGTTAGCTCACTGTTCTTACAGATTGATGATTTTACTAAATGTTAAATTTAAATGTTAAATGTGTGACTTTTAAATCCTAAATCAAAATGTAAATTTTGAGGCTAAATGTTTTTACATTTAGGAATTTCAGAATGGAACACAGCCTTTTGCTGCTAACGCTGCTAACACTGAACGCTGCTAACGCTGCTAACACTGCTAATGCTTCACAACAGGAGATCAAACTTGTAGTTGCAGTCAGCGTCTGAGCTGCATTTAAACTGCTGGACTGCAGGTATCATCCATGTTGTTTTCAGTGAGCACATTTTAAATTTAGATTTTAAAGGCCATCTTCAATAAAGTTAGTACTGGTTAGCAGCATTAGCATTAGTTTTTGTCTCAAGATGATGATGTCACAACAAAATACTTGAACCAACCACAAAGATTGTGTTCCATTTCAAAATTCTTAAATGTAAACTTTATCCTTTAGTCGCAACATTTAGGCTTTTACATTTTTAGGATTTAATATTTATGTATATTATTTAACATTTGAATTTAACATACATTACCTAAATGTAACAGTGTGCTAAATAACAATCAATTGTTAGTGGAATTTGTTTTAACTAAGGTTTGATACTCCGAAAGTGAGCTTTAAAATAAAAATGTGTTAGTGACTTTTTTTTAACATTTTACATTACACTTAGTGCTCCGTAAAGATGGGTTATTAAGCTCATGATGGAGTTCTGTGGGTTGTTTTGTTGATGTTATTCTTTTTTTTTCCCCAAAAATGTTCATGCAAATTTCATCTCTAGTCTATAAAGAATTCTAATTATTGCTTAAGTGTAAAAATAGTTGTTTTTTTATAGTATATTAAGCTTGTTTTGAAAAACAACAGTGGGTTTTCTAAGTTCAGGGTTAATGGTATAAAACTACTGTATGAATACATTATTAGATGGTTTTAATCCGAGCAACACAGTAACACCAAGCACAAACAGTGCTGGAATAAATTTACTACGCACCAAAGCTGCATTACAAGTCAAGATTTAAAATGTAGAGGCAGCCTCCCTGTATTGTGGGTGGAAACCCAGGCTGTGAGCAGCCACCTAAGATGGAGAGGAGTGTAATCTGTTGAATGATACAAAGCTTTAAAATAAAACTCATTTCTTTCCCCCTCTGCATTTTTGCTTTGTCTGCAAAAATGAGGATTTGCAACGACTTCTCAGACATTCAGGGCCACTGGTGAATAAAAAGAGTTATTATTCACATCACAGTGTGGTTCTCACACACAAAGAGACACACACTTTCAGAAGCTTAGAGAGATCCCTTTGCTCTACTTGTTCAACCGTTGCCATTTTCTGTTTGGTCCTTTATGGCTCCTGTAGCTCTTGGGAAGTGTGCTTAAATGACATACAACTCTGTATAACAGCTCCTACATACAATCATAAAGAATACAGGTGTGAGGGGGGGTTAGACTGTGGATGACCAAATCTGACAGAACCCCTTTTTGTTGACTAATTCCTGAAATCAAGGTATGATGGGAACAGGAGTTAAAACAATAAAAGAAAAGTTTGAAATAATGAAGTTGCACTGGCCAAAAAACACGGCTTGAAAGGTCTGTAAAGCTTTTTTAAGAAAATAAAGTAAATAAGACAAAAACAGAATTATGTCTTCACCTTTTGATGCCAGGCAAAAAAATAAAAAAATATAGGCATAATAGTTATTTTCATAATGTTGACTTGTTTTTCTTAGGCAAAGGCAAATTCTAAGCTGAAAGTTGAATCATGCTGTAAAAAAATATGTTAATTCAAAGTAAAACGTTCTTAGGTCAGATGACTGTGTGTGTGGAACTGTGTGAGCCTGTCTGAAAAGAAATAATGACAGAATAATCAAATAAAAATGGACCTTGAAGAAAGAGTGCATGAAAAGAAGGAATTATTTTGATCAACAGCTGATTTGCTGTGACTCATGCATTATGAATGATGTAGAGGAGGAGGGTGACTGGCTCCCCGATCCATCTGCAGGAGCTGCAACAGTCACCAAACCAAGGGGGTGAAAAGATTCAATTTCAAATAAGTTTATGGCTTTATTCACGGTGGAAGCAGGAGTAACTTTCAGCAGAGGGAGGTTTAATTAATGTCAGGAGGTTTTTCAGATGTGCTACAATAATTCACATAATTTCATTTGGATCATTAGAACTGCAGTCCCAGTTTCTGGGCTTTGGGCCCCACTCTACTCTCAATATTATCATGAACACTGAGCATATAGGAACAGTTTCACCACTAAAAACAAAGTCAACTCAACTTTAGCTGTTCTAAAGTTCTTGTTAGTCTTTGCTGGATGACCTTGTTTCATAAAAGGTAAAACATTTTCAGTTGATGAGAGGTCTGGACTGCATGCAAGCCAGTTCAGCACCCAGACTCTTCTACTATGGAGCCATGTTGTTGTAACAGATGCCATGTGCAGATTAGCATTATTCTAATGAAATATGCAAGATCTTTCATGTAAAAGATGTCATCTGAATGCAAGAATAATGCATGTTGTTCTAAAACTTATATATACTTGTCTGCATTGACTGTACCTTTCTAAATGTGTAAACTGACCATATTGATTGATTAATGATGCCTTTATTGTCATTGTATGGAGCACAATGAAATAACATTTAAGAACACTCAAGACACACTTGACAAAAACATGGGGGAACAGGTGAACAGGTCAGGCAGCAACCAGCAGGGGTCATGCTACCTTTAAATAGAAAAACAAAAATAACACAGAAGGGTAGATGAGGGAAAAAAAACATTATATTATGTAAATGAAATATGATACACTATGGTGTTTATAAAAAAAACCTCTACAGAGCAAGAGCACATTTATTAGCCAGAGGAGTAAGTGAGTTAGAGGGAATGAGTTCAAAGAATCCAGCCCCCCAAAAGAAAAACCCATAGTTCAGCCAAAGTTCAGAATATTGGTGTTGAACTGTCCATTCTGTGCAGCTCCAGACTGACCTTCAGGGGATCAGATTAGACGGAGTGAGAGGGGTAAGATAGGGGAGGAGCCACAAGTCGACATAAACACCAGGAGAAATTAGATCCACTGCCTTCAAGGTCACATGGAGGGGCAGACGAATCTGTAATCAGTTGTTTGGGAACCGAGAAAATGTTTTTGGTCAGGCAGACAATAATAATTTTCCATCTGCCTTAATGTCCGCTGGTACATCTTAAGGTGACAAATCCAATCACACAAATAGTGTGGACAATTCCGCTGAGCTGAGCTCTCAGCTTCTCCAAGATCCATTCCATCTGGTCAGCAAAGTCCAGGAACCACAGCCGGCCCGCGACCCTCAGCAGAACCCCTTGCAGACCTTGTCCCAGCTCGCACAAGACTAAATTCTGAGTGCTGAAAGCACAGCAATCCTTCATATTGGTCAGGCAGGCAGGAAATGGTCTGAATAGCCCCTGACGTTGTTTTGTAGAACACCAGGAGACCACCAAACCAATCTGTAGAAATCCAGTGATCAAAACCCAAATATAGTTGAACAGAGCAGAACAGAGGTCCAACCTTTGACATGTCCTCTCATTGAAAAAAAATTGCTCCAAAAATTTATTAAGAGACCAGGTAACCAAATCCATAAAAATAAATCTATAATTTTTGGTTTTGGATGAAAACGTAGAGGAGGCTTCAAGCAGCAAAGCAGCAAATGTACAGGTAACATACAGCTCGTGACAATGGAGAGAAGTATTCAAAAATGTGTTGCTATCGGGCAACTTAACTGTTCTGTCATATGTAACTATTGGCAATGTACATGGGAATGCCAATATAATGCCAATAGCAGAAAGAGCTGATCAATCGTGAGGTAAATGTTCACTATGTCAGAACCTAATTAGCAGAGGTCTATAGTAACTAAGTACATTTACTTTGTTACAGTACTTAAGTAATTTTTTTGAGGATTTGTATTT
>JARVGW010000194.1:13361082-13372411 GCA_031762495.1 Anablepsoides rubrolineatus
ATTTATGTTTGTGGTTGTAATGTGACAACATATGGAAAAGTTCAAGGGGTATGAATACTTTTGCAACCCACTGTATAGAAGCATAAAGCCAAAAAGCAAAGTATTGATTTCAACATTTGATTGTAGAAAGACCTTATTCTGAAGACTAAAATGTGGTATCAGTGTTTCTCATCACAGTCTCATTAGGCCCTTTCTCAAAGCACAAGAAGACCATAAGATTCCTCAAAAGACACCTGGATTAGTATGCAAAGATTATAAAAACATGACACGGTTTAAGTTTTCATATTGTTTGCTTCAGTTTAATTTATTCATAAGATTTTTTTTTAAATGTTATTCACATGGGAGCTGATTCAGCTCCTGGGTAAATTTATACCCTGAAACGTTCATACTGATGAGCTATCCAGCTTTTTCTTAGCATTCCAACTTTTTTTTTTTTTTTTTTTGAAACCTAGCCAAAGAGAAAATGAATTCCTGACATCTAAGGCAGTGTTTAATCCAATTGTCCTCGATTTATTTTGCTGCAGAACCTTCTGCTGTTGTGAGTGCATTGTGATGTATCAAAACTTGAAGAAATGGTAATGTTGGACGTGATATAATAAAGATATTCATGTGTCAAATTTCATGTTAAAAGTAGACAAATACTTTTAAATCCATCTTTTTTAGATTTAAAATCTTTCAGTTGGGGTCTGTATAAAATAGAACAGCATTGTTTTGGTCTGAGCAGTGCTTTTTGATCTTTCCCTCCAGTTTCTTTGCACTGAAAGAGGCAAATTCTCAGTCTGGACTATGTTAGGAAACGGCTTATTACCATTTTAAGTGAATGAAGTCTTTATTGTAAACATATTTTCAGGCTGGTATTTTTAAGTCTTTGTGAGTGATGATGTAAAACCTCACTCAGGGCTGGTCTCAACTGACTGATCGCCTTTAATCCTCTTAAATTATCCTCGTACCTTCATGTCGTGTGGCTCTGATGATCATCATGTCTGTGAAATTGTCATCCAAAGCAAAAACATGATGTTCTGCAGATGATGGAGCGTGCACTAATTTGTCTGATCATTTCTCATCTTCACACTGAGGGAGAATCTGGTCCAGCGCTGACAACTAATTCATGACAATTCCTCAGTGAAGAAAACCCGCCCCAGGAGATACTTCCTGGTGTTTTATTGCATCAGAGCAAACCTGTGGCACAGATAGAGCAAATTACAGGTGTTTTTCTTTCTATTGGTTTTATTTTATGTGCATGGGAGCCGCTTCTGCTGTAATGGGTTGTGATGTGGTTATCTTCCCTGAAAGAAAGATAAAGGACGGTCATAAAGGAAACGGTTGTTCACACTTTTTAATGGATGCATGGAAGCTGGCCAAGTTTTCTGTTGAGAAGAGATACAATAATGGATCTTTCAATAGTCCAGAGAGGAAACAAGCATTACAAAGTTTATTGGGAGGTTCATTACCAAGTTTGTTTCATCAATACAATAGTCGACTCATATAAGGTGAGTGCAGAAGTACTTGTTTATGAAGGCAGCTCACATCAAGAAGGAAAACCAGATTTGTTCATAAAGCAACACCTGCCAGACTTAATACTTCCTCAGAATCATTGCCTGCATTCCAAAGCATCTGCTGCATCTCTTGTGATATTAAATATACAAATTATATTAGTTTCTGTCAGTTTCCCCATCCTTCCTGCTCTTCACAATGATTGATTTTAATTTAAATCTCTGCAGGAGGATGATCCCATACTTCTCCCAAGGGTCTGCTACACAAACACTTCAGATGATGTTGAAATACAGTTTGTCACAAACAGAACACACACATAAAATCATATTTCATAATCTGATCATTTCCCTCACAAAAAAACAGGTTAATTCAGATTAAACATGTATGTTTTTATCGCCAGTCGTCAAACTATTGGCAGATCATGTCGTCTTTGTCTGCGAGTGTTTGTGTGGATTCATGTGTGTCCATTACCAAAATATTGTGCATACCACTGAACTACTTTTAATGAAACCTGCAGAAAATATTCAGTGGATAAACATTTATAAGGAATTAACATTTGGAGTCAAATTGATTCAAGGCAGTTTCCACCATTAACTAACATTTTCTGGGTATAAAAGGCAAGTTTACAGATAATTAAAAAAAAGTTTGATAAAGTGGCTGATCTCCAACACATATTGCAAATCAACACTATCACCGTTTAAAACTTTGCCATTACCTTTTGGGAGTAAACTCTGCCTGTCTGTTAGCAAAATTCTTCATGAGCCACAGGACAAATTTTAATAAAAATGATCTATGTTCTACAATCTCATCTTATCTCATTGTAAAACTATCTTTTTCCAAACTCTGTTTAGAAAGGCGGTGGGTGATATGCATTCCTTCAAGGAACAGCAGGACTTTAACTGATATATAATTTAGGGCCGAGAGCTACACTTTTTATCTCCTGATCTATGTCTTCCACAGACTAAGGCAGTGATAAATATTAACTGTTCAAGTTGGGGACCTTCGGTTTGGAAGATTGTTCATCTTGTTCTTGTGAATGTGCAGTTTTGTGTTGCGGCTGAGAAAAAGAAACTTATTTCACCCGACTGTTTATGCAGCAACCACAAACTAATCCTGGTGACAATATCACACAGCGCATCTGATAGAAAAATACATTGGGTTTTTTTGAGGAATTCAAAAACAACAGCTCTGTGTCACACATTTATTGTTTTCTACTACTCAGTTGGTAGTCTGTGTCCCCTTCCTTACTTTCCTTATCGGTCTTCTTCCTCCCACTCTTGGCTTTAGGCTCGCTTGGGCCCATGACCCATCAGTCCCGCAAAGACCTCTAAGAGGCTATCCATCACCCGAGCAGCATTGTAACCTGGGGATAGATTTCCTCCGCCCTTGCCCACTCATCAATCACCAGAGGCCACTGTGCATACCCAAGAAGGCTGCAGAGAGTGGAAAAGGCCAAGCAATGCTATTTGCTTGGCTCAGGAACAACTTGAATACAAGAGGGTGAAAATAGCTCAATGAAATGACAAAACAAGCTCAGCGCAAGCTGCTTTGAAGGGGAAATATGTACTGAAATAGGAAAAGAAAAATAAATGAGTTCATCATTTTTTCATGGAAATTACTACAAACACTGAGCCACAGGCTCTATGAGTGTACCAAGTTTACTACTGTCCCTAAAAAGCAGAAGCAGCAAGAAAACAAGCAGCTGAAACACAAGAGGCACCTTAGAAAGTGCACGTAGGCTCAGGGAGCTGCACTCAGCAGTTGTGTCTGACACAAGACATCAACCTTACACCAGCAAATTATCAAAACCTACAGCTCAGAAGCTCAACAAAAACAGAAAGGTAGTTTGTACAGCCCTGAACTGCAACTTTGCGCAAGACAGTGAGAACATGAAATCATTGATAAATCTGGTGAAAGCAGGCGGCGCGAGGGGGTCCCACTGTGACGCAAAGCAATGCAAGGAAACAACAACAAAAAGATCCAGCAGAGCAGGGACTACATGAAACGCTAATTATTCAAACTACAAAGAAATTAAGCAGTGATGCAACTACACAGAAAGAGCAACAAAGGAGAGAAAGTGGAAGAAAGGATAAGCTGCTGTTCGAGAGATGGGATGCTGGCAGCGAGAAGAAAACACGACCCCTGTCAATGACACCTACACAGAGAGGATGCAGCGACGGTTCAGGCTGTTGTCAAGTCGATACAGAAGAGGCAGAGCACAGCGGCTGATGGCATTGAGTCAGACAGTGCCAGGTGTCCTTTTGACATGTGTACCCCCCCTAAATGACTGGTTGAGGGAAGACAGAGTGTGTGGCTGCCACCAACACCCATCCAATTAAAAACCCTAATTAATCAGTGCTATTTAAAGAAGCCCATACATCCCCAACGGCAGGAAGCATGGTAACGAGAGAGAAGATTAACTGCACAATATTGCTCTGATTTACCTTTCCTTTGCACTGCCTTTAGGCTTTGCTGCCTTCTTCCATGGCTGTGAAGTGCAGCTGTCACATTCTGAACATAATTATAACATAAAGAATAATTGCCTCTAACAAGCAATTCGGCATTTCTCTTTCTGACAAATGGTTTTTCTCAGTAATGCTTGTCGTGGATTTAAGGCCACTTTCACAACAAACTTTAAACAATTTGTTTTATGTGGAGTGCAAACACAATAAATCAGATGTTGAAACTGGGAAAATTTGTCCTTTTAAAAATGAACATCTAGTTTTGAGTTTTAATTCTGGTTAAACCAAACAAAATGAATGTGGTCAGGAAGTGGTGTCTTGTTCCTGACATCCAGGTTTGAATTTCTTACATTTTTGAGAATCATAAATGATGAAATGTCACTTTTTTTTAGTCATTTTATTTTGTAAAGCAGAGGTGTAAAATATACTATTGTAAAGATAGAATGTATAGAAACGTTGGTTATATATTGTTCAAGATTTTAAACTTTTGACATGCTTCTTTTATCTATTTTTTTTCTTGAAATGTATTTATTGTAAATGTGTGTTTTGTGTGGGAACAAATTTCCTTCAGGACAATAAAGTTAATCTTATCTTATCTTATATTCTCTATATTTCTTATCTATATTTTTACTTGAGTAATTATTTTTCAGCCTATTTTTTTTATCTACTCCATAAATTTTCACAGAATGTTCTGTACTTTCTACTCCTTACGTTTTTGAAAAAAGATAAGATGAAAGTTGTTACTCCTACTTCATTCCGGCTTGTTATTGTTTAAAAACAAATTAAAACCTGTCCAGATAAATTGTACCTGGATTAAATTTGGTTGGATGGTTTGTAAGATCACCTCAATTTTAATTTTGGACAAACTGCTCACTTTTACTCAATACTTTTACTACATTTTACATCAGAAATTAAAATTTAAAACTTAAGTACAGTAAATGTCAAAGACCTTTACTCAAGTAATAATATACTTTAAATTTTTCTAAAGTAATTTTAATGGTAATATATTGTTTTGAGGTATTTTATAAAACACTGGGTTTAAGAACATTTGAAAACAGACTGCTGACTTTCCTGTTTACCTTCAGTTTTTGATCTGAAAAGCAAGAGGGGATAAATTTATCATATTCATAACTTTTCTGGTAAAAGCATTATTTTATGGTTTGCACACGCAGTTGTGTTTTCATATTTGAAGCATTACAAATGCAGAGTGTTTTCGATATTGTTTGTGCTGCAGATTCTGTCATTTTGTATTTGTAGGGCTGCTGTTTTCTGCTTTCCCTCTCTGTGTGCTTTGCTGGCTTAGAATGGAGGTCAGATAAAAACGTTATTTGTCATTCAACAGGCTGCAGACAAACATCTTGTTCTCTATGCTGGCACTTTCAGCTCACAGTGTGAACAGCAGGAGAGGGAAAATAACAGTGCTAAAGCCCAACAAAAAATGAGAAACAGATCATGAATTGCACAGAGCTCAATATGAGGAGAACCCACTGCTGTTGTGCAAAAATGCTGAGGAGCTCAATGTTTCCCCAGGCTCACAAAAGTATTTCATCCTGGTCCAAACTTTCTGGAATACGGTGGGAGAAAACACATTTTGGCAGCTTGCATTTTCTGCTACTGAAAAGAGCTCATTAGCATTTCTTGCCCTCGATTGAGTGTCTCAGACAGAGCAGAGCTTCTCCTCATGCTGAATACCAATCCCACCTCTTTATTTTAAATTCACTAAAAACCTAAACATGCAGACTCAAACAATCTTTTGTCCGTCAAAGAAAACAGCATTTTGTGTGAAAGGATAGAATCAGGACATGAGCACATAATTTGTCCTCTTTGTTGTTGTCAGTCCATTTAGAGCAGACATAAGTACAAATGTCTGACACAACAAGTCATATATTCAGAAACACAGCAGCTGAATGCCTCCCTCAGTCAATGGAACCTATTTGCATTTAAAATCTGAACTTTGCACAGACTTATCTTTCAATTTGACTCAGGAGCTTTTAGACTCAATCTGTTCCAGCGCACCAGTAAACTGGAATGACCTTTTTTTTTGTATGTTCAGTGATTCACTCCAGATATTTTTCAATTTGAATAAATGTACAATTTAAATTGAGAGACAAAAACAAAAAAGAACATAGAATCTCTGTTTTAGTTTGTAATATTCATTATTATCAGCAAGTGCCAAAAGGTGAAGGAAGAGCAATAATGTTTGTTTTTTTTAATTCATGTGTGTGTGTTTGTTTCAGTTTCCAGTGGGGATGATTTGACAATTATCCTGGTAGACACAGCCTTGTGAGGACCCTCTGTTCCTTATGGAGGCCAAAACCCAGGCTGGTTTTGAGTAGGGGGTTTGGTTTTGGACGAAGGAGTGAATTGAGTTTAGTTTAGGTGTGCAATGGGGTGGTTAGGTTTGAGGGAGTATTCACTCAGAGGGTCCCACCTGCTGCCCAGTGGCTCTGCAGAGTTGGTAAATCCCTCAGGAAATGCATGCTTGCATGAGATCAGGTGGGTCCTATCTTTATGTGAAGTGCATGGTGGAGTTGGCTGTTCCAGTTGGAGACAGCCTGTTGATTTGTAAGTGCTGTAAGATGTAGTTGAATATGACTGACCTAATCTGGTGAGTGTAGGCGTACTGTTTGAGTAGAACTCGGTACATTGAGTGTATGTCGTGTGCTGTGCTTCGTAGGGAGGGAGGAGAGTTCTAAGAAGGAAGGAATAAATAAGAGGGTGAGCGTTAGGGGAGGAGTCAGGAATGGTTGGAGGTGTGGTCTGATAGGTGTATAAAGGATGTTTTCGATGGTTTAGAACTAAGGTGTGAATTGAATTGAGTTTAGGTTAGTTTTAGGGTCAGATACCTGTGAAGTTCATTTTAGGGTAAATGGTCAGGGTTATGGAATCACCAGAAAATGAATGGAAGTCAATCCACAGTCCCCACAGGGATATAACAACAAACCTGTGTGTGTGTGTGTGTGTGTGTGTGTGTGTGTGTGTGTGTGTGTGTGTGTGTGTGTGTGTGTGTGTGTGTGTATATGAGTCTGCTTCAAAGAGCTCAAAAACAGCTGGATACATTTTAACAAAACTTGTAGAAGGTAATAATTAGATGTACTTTTACACCTGACTATTATTTGGAGTCAATTTAATTCAAAAATGGCCACCACAGCTTATCAATATTGTTCAACACAAATATGGCTGACTCAGTCCTAAAGATACAGATATTAAGTTATTTGATGGGGTAGTAACTGACATTCGCAGCTGGCGATATGACTGAAAAACATTTCACGATATAAGAGTTTCATGTCAGTTAAAACAATAATTATTGGTTTGTTTTTTGTTTTACCTTTCTGAAATAAGGAGCAGGTGTAACGACGATTGAGAGGACTGAACACCAGGTGCAGACTGAAGGACTGATGGACTTGAAGAGTTGTTAAAAAGGGCTTTATTTAACAAAAACAAAAGGCCGGCTTGGCAGCAAAAAAACAAAGTGCTTATGGGCAGGTAACATGGACCAAACACAGGCTATGAAGCTAAATCATACAAACAGACAAAGCCCCACCATAAGGACAGAACAGAATATAAAGGGAAACTAACGAGCTACAACAAGAAACACCTGGGAGAGAAACGAGCAGGTGAGTGAGGCTGGTGCAGAAACAGACAGGAGCTGAAGCAGGAGGAAAAAATGCAGAATAATTCTGCCAAACTGGTGACGTGGCCTTTCCTCTTTTATCCACAATTTCTTCTTGAGCTGTTGCCTCATTTTCTCCTTTCACTCCACGTTGTTTGTCTTTATTTTTAAGCTGCAACTATAACTCTTATCAAAAAATGATCTTAGTTTAAAAGTCTGGCTTGAAAGGAGGTGGGCCTTGTTTTTTTCTCTTTTTTTTTTTGATAAACAAAAGAATTGAACAATCCTCAGCAGGACTGAAAAAAAATGAAACCACATATTGTAGCTTCTTCATAAATTACTCTAATAACATACTGTAAATTTTACTGGAATTAAAAAATAATTTCTGTTAAAGCAACATGGCAGCAGCATGCACGTCGCTGTGACTCATCGGGTCTGTTTTTCTCTTATTTTGTTGTCAGAATGAGAACAAAAGGTCACGTCCCTGGAAGTTTATGAGATGAGCAGCTTGAGAAAAAAATGATGTCACTATATAAAAAGTGCTTTTGTTTTTCAAACATTTTAAGAGCTTTGATGAAATCGAAAAGATCACATCTGAAAGCAGCACGGTTGTTATGATCCAGTTAAAAAAAAGATGAATCTCAATGAGTCCTCAAAGACAAAATGTTAGTTATTATCAGAAAATATGGGCTAAACTAGAAATCATCTATATTTTTGTGTTTGTAAAACTCACTGTAAAATGATTGAAAAATGTCAACATCTGAAGACTTGTCCATCCAGCCTTACTGTACACGTTGGAGCCAGAGTCTGACCCAGAGCCAGAGAATGAAGATGAAGTTCCGTCGCTAATTCTGTGATGTAATTGATCAGAAAAGGTCATCACCCAAACAGACTATAAAGATATAAAGAACCGAGAGACTAAAATTTTCTGCAATCCTAGAGACTCCAGTACAACAAAATGCACTTAATGGCTAAAAAAAACAGTGGATTTTGAATGAGATGTCTCCTTTAAAGTTTTTTTGATTCACATATTGAGATGTCACCAGCATGGCAAGCACACGCTTCAGTAGGATGATGGTGCAAAGACAGAAGCTGTAAACAGGGAGAAAATTCAACTCCAGCTGTGATGCAGTGACAAACAGGAATCAGTGAATAATCGGACCTATAGATTCTTCAAACTACTTGCAAATTCATGTTTTTTTAATGTGGTGCACCTCTAACTCCTCGCCTGAAATATCTATATACTTTTTTTTCAAAAATAGTCTTACTATTCTTTTGAACCGTATCTCTTTTCTCCCTCTTCCTTCTGGAAAAGTACAATTACATGCTATTAGACTCCAGCGAGGTGCTGAAAAGCCTGAAGGTTTTCTTCAATATCTGTCTTTTTTTATTTTTTTTTTATCCTCACAGCGAGTGCTGGAAGATTGATTTCTTAGATCCACTATCACCTGTGGTGCGGTAGGCAGAGAAATAATTGCTTATTTTGTAACAGCGCGCACCTTAATAAAAGGGCTTCAGCACTTCAACTCCTATGGAGATACAGTTAGTGAACTCAAGCCAAAAGATAGTTTATAGAAGCTTTTATTTCTACACAAGCCCGGCTTTAATTGGGCTGAAAGAATTGCTGATGATTACTCTGTTGTTCATTAGTTTATTAACCATTGAGCCATAAAATTAGGTTGAAGGTGAGGACTATTCTTTTTTTTTTCTTTTGGTTTGCTAAGATAAAAGCTATTTTGTTTCTGAAGTCCAACGCTGCTCATAATTTACTGTTAGACAGAAAAAAAGCCGTTATTCCACCAGCATCTTTTTAATCTTATGCACTCATGGGAAAGTTTGTTTTTTAATTGTTTGACTTTGCAGAGGTGTGGGAGGTAGTTTTTTTTTTTACTCTAAAGACAAAGAGAAAATATTTTCATTTACAAGACACCAAGGAAAACCTAATCAGATTACTGTTTTTATAGTTGTGTTCATTTTGACACAAATATTTTAAACAAACAAAAGCTTAAGTGCGTAATGTTGAACTTTGGCGCTTGATTCTGTTTCCTGTGCAGAAAAAAGAAAACGATTTTCTGCACTCACTGACATTTAAAAACTCACATCTCCGAGTAATACTGCAGTACCTTTACTGTATATTTGGTCAAATTAGGTTATCTCTATTATCTGTTTTAAAAGGTCATTGTTTTAAGAATTCACAAAGGCCACAATAAAGCCAATACTCTGCTTAGGATAAGAGTTTTTGCAGCAGATTGGGGTGTTGCCAGAGGTGCAATATGCATAAAAGATGAACCATATTTTTTCTTCTCTGTGTGATCCGTGTGTATTTCCGCACCGCGGTGGGTTGAGATCCCAGGATGCAGTGTTGCCTCCCAGCTGCAGGCAGGTGCAGGATGTCAGCAGCATCCCGTAGACTTATTGAAAAGATGACCTTTAATTCGTCTAGATTCAAAGAGTTGCATGCAAAACGGAGCACCGATTCCTCAGTCATCTGATGAGTGAGTGTCACAGCACAGTGCTGGATTCTCCCTTTGTTCAAGAGTTTCATCCCTTCTCCTCATTGTTTATTCTCTTTGAAAACAGAAAAGAATTATTAATTAAAAGCCTTGATAATAACAAAGTTTATACTCCTTTGCACTTGACTTTTTGCAGGGAAAGATGCAATAATAAAGTGGGGCACTTGCCAAGTTGGGGTTATTTAATTAGTTATTACAAACCATATTGTTTTGATGCCAATGCAGTTTAATCAGGTATGCAAATGTATGACCTATATTGCAAAAGTAATTATGTGGAAGAAAGGTTTAGGAAACGATGCAACACTGCCACCTACTGAGAGGAGGTTCCGATGCAGACATCATCAACCTTCATGCATGTAGTTAATTACTTCTCTCACACACATATTGTATTTCAATTATTTATTTTTCAAATCCAGAGATTACATAACTCTAAAACTGAAATGTGCATTACACTTGGTAAGTGTTGGAAAAAAAAAAGAAAATAGTATATACACAAATGTTTTACCCTGAAAGGCACCAAAGACATGTTTATTTTTTACCAGAATGGGTATAATTCTCTTACCTGTGCTGCAACAATGCTTTAAAAAAAAAACATTTCAATGATCGACTTGCGAACTTGGTATGCAAATAAACAGAATTATCAACATTATTACGCTTTTTTTCTTACAAACAAACTTTCTTTATTTGAATGGTTAAAAAGCTAATAAGACAATAGTGGTGTTGTGGTAGCTAAAATATATATTATATAAATACAACATATTTTAAGTGTACAATGTTTACTCCCTTTGTGGCTAAAGACAGTCCACGGTTTGTGCAAGGAGAAAAAGAACGTCCTGCGAACAAAGAACAGCACTTTCTCAATAGAAACACATCTTTCACACAATTGTAATAAATTACTTTCAGTACAAATTCTAGAAAAAACAGCAGATGTTATTTTTGAAAAGATGTACAATAAACCAACAGCTGCTGAGTTTTTTTTGTTTTGTTTTTTTTTGTGCTAAAGGTTGCAAATGAAACGATATGGTTGTGATTGTCTGAACGTGGAAGGAGTTTGTACACGGCCACGTTTTTTGTTGTGTTTTGCTTTTTTGTGCACGTGTGTGTCTTTCACCATGACAGGAGAGCTCTCCACGCTGCTGAGTCCCACAAATTGCTCCAAATCAAGAGTAAAACCTTCCTCTTACAAAATCTCAAGCACTGGGGAACACTGGAGTGGTGTCACAAGTAGAAAAAGTGGCACGGCCGAG
>JARVGW010000194.1:13372511-13383088 GCA_031762495.1 Anablepsoides rubrolineatus
ATGAAAAACGAAAAGAGGAAATTCTGTCCTCTGCTGCTGCGGAGGGGGGGAGGGGGGGAAGGGGGGGGGGGGGGGCTGGCAGGGGTCGGAGCAAGTCGATTTTATTTATTTTTAACCTGAAAACACAAACGAGCGAGATGACGTCTTCCTAAGCATCACAGGTGTTCGGACTCAGCAGCAGCGCTCCTTCTCTTCCACCACCTCCTCTCACATTCAGGAACGAGAAAAACTTCTGCACCAGAACTGTGCAAATAATGAGATTATGCGACTTTATATTTCTGTCAAAGTGTAAAATAACTGGGGTTAATGTAGTGGAATTACACCAAGGCACCACATAGGGGCCACCTTTGTTCATAAAGTCAAAGCAATTCTGGACACTCTGGCAGTCTTTCCTATTAATCGCATGGCTTCTTCATGACTGGTCCGAAGGGAAGAACTGCAAACGGCTTCATGAGGAGTCGATCTGACCCTTTCCTGTTCCTCATTTGTTTAAAGTGATGGAAGCATAAGATGTCGGTATGTAGCCTTCATCTCCGTTATTCCTTCTCACTCTGGTCCAACCATCCCCTTTATCCTCTTCTACCACAGCCAGCACCTCCCCTTCCTGCATAGAGATGGTTCCTTCACTCGCACCTGAGAGGAGTAAAGGACAAGAAATGAGACGTCCATGTAATCTTCAGTGTTTCCCCTATCACTGTACAACCAGAAGTCAAGTTACCATCATTTAGAAACTAATTAGCATTAGCGTACCTGGGAAGTTGTACATAGCTGTGCATCTTCCAATCGGAGTTGCTAGTTCTTCGTCTTCGAAATCATCATCAAACTCGGCATAAATGGGTTGGGAAGGATCAGGGGGGCTTTCATCAGAATGAGCTCCATCAGTACTGAAAAAATAAATATGTACTGTATATATATATATATATGTGTGTGTTCTGTTCACAACTAATGTTTTTCGAGTTATTCTTTTCTGCCAGAGGACATGAATCGTACCTGAGCGCATCATGAGCGCCGTTATCGTTAAACGTGTAGGTCTTATACCGCGTCGAGTCGCCTCGAGCTCCAGCTTCAGTCAACCAGTTCTTTTCAAGAGCAGATTAACAAAAAAAGGAGAGAAATACACCAAATGATAAATGTCGTGCAATATCACGAGATATCATGCTCAGATTGTGTGTTGTGTTACCGCATCAAATTTATCCCACTATCTGTACAGCTGACTGAGTTACAGCCTTTTCTGTTGACTAATGACAATTAGCTGTTGTTGCCATCTTGAATAGTATTGAAACCAAAAGATAATCAGTTACAGATGCACACCCAACAATCATTTTCTAAACGTTTCATTAAAACCCATCTAGTGGTTCGTGAAATGTTTTGCCAACAGACACGCAGGGTTGACTCCAATAGTAACTGCTAACATTTTAACCAAAGATCTTACACACGGAGCAGCACTTAAGAGTATGTGATGCGAATGACTCTCAGCTACGAGGATACAAAATTTTAGTACAATATTTGTAAAATGAATAGATATATAGCCATTGTTAGGATTTTTAAGGTCAGTTGGCTATGGAGGTCAGCTTAAATTGGGTTGACTCCAAAGATTGATCAGTTGCAAAAGTGTGTCTAATGATCATTTCCTGATCTGTTCATTAAAATACATCCAGTGGGTTATGAAATATTTTGCTAACAGAAAGGGTTGACTCCAAATAGTTATTTGCAAAGTTTTAAACAAAGATTCTGTGCAATCTATTAATGCTGAAAATATGTGTTACGAATCAGTCTGAGCTACTTACACAACAGATTCTAGAACAATATTTGCAAAAAATGACTGAGTCACAGATATTGGTGTTTTTTAAGATAACTCATGAGATACTCTGGTAATAGACAAACAAACACGCACACAAAGGCGTGAGCATAAATAAAACCTTTTAAGTAATGTAGTGTTATTCTGTTATTATGAAAAAAGGCTCATATAATATGAATAAACAACAGAGGGGGGGATTACCTCATACTTGCTCATCTCTCCTTTGAGACGTTCGATGTTCTGAGACGTCTGACTGATTTGGGAAGCGAGAGTAGCCGGATCTCCCATTTGAGGGTTTTTCTCATAAACATCTTTCATCTTTCCGAGTGCTTCACTAAGTGGAGGAGAAAAAAAGAAAAAAAAAAAGAAAAGAGACAGACAACAACAAGAGTTGAGCGAAGGAAAAGTGACTTTTGGAGAAAATCTGCTCCCAGCAGAGCTCAGGGGTGGGTAAACAATTCAAGACACACACAGAGAACACAGAGTTGTTTACACTGCATGAATATTGTATCCACATTTCCTGCGGAGAAGCTGTTGATTGTTGCTAATGTGCAGAATAACAACACACACACAGACACACACACACCTCTGATCTACTTCCTTCTGCAACTCTTTGGAAATTTCCTCTAATTTCTGCTGTAACCTCTTCCTGCGCTGTTCTGGTGGGAGATGGCCAAAGTCCTCTGTCACCGTGGGCTGTAAGAAGTCACAGGAAGGGGGGGGTTAGCACAGAAAACTTGACGCATTTGTAAGAGAAAGAAACCGATGAGAAACACCCAGACTGTGGTTTGAGATCAGCTCAGAAGTTTAACAGTTTGAAAATCACTTTTAGACGTTTTATAAGGGCTTGGAATAATAAAAAGCCAGTGATGAGCAGAGTTTCAAAGAGCTGAACACAAAACCACCTCCCATGTACCGGCACATATCGTCATGAGTTTGTAGAGTTTCTGTTATTTAAAGAAAAATAAGGGGGAAAAAAAAGAAAGTTTTGGATGCCACAGTGCAGATTAAATCAGGCTGCTTGTTGCTCAGTTTCCTGTTGTGTCAACAAGCATGCACCCTTCCTCCACCACCAGATGGCCACCTCTTCAATACAAACTTAAAAAGACACTCTTGGAAATGTTTGAGAAAGAAAACTCTCAAAAAGAACAAAAGTGCACATGGTTGTGTGTCAAACAAGTAAGACCCTCCCCCTACACCAGCTTTGTGCTCTTATTACAGTACCATGGTCTTGTCTGGGGTAAATTTCTGAGGGGACAAAAACATAAAAACAATGTATATTAAAAAAAAAAAAAAATCTTATTTCGTTGTTTTTACCCAAAATTCAGCCTGGACGTCGAACACAAGTTCAAACACAGAAACTTATTTGAGGAATTCAGTGACTTTCATTCAGACACAGCAGGCCGCTAAGAGTGGAGGTGTCCTGGCACCCGAACCAGCTCCTCTCATCACTCACCGATCTCCTGAGCGTCCTGAAGGAAGAGATTCTGGGTTTGACTGTCTTATTGATCTCCTTCAAACAGTACGACAGGGGGTCCCGGCCAAACTTGGGGGAATGGGATCCGTTAGGGGGTGAAGCGTCGGGGGTTGTGGAGAACGGAGTGAGTGTGGAGGAGAGCTGGGGTTGGGCAAAAGTTACCGGCACCCAACAATCAGGTATGCACGGGGTCGGTGTATGAAGGGGGTGGGGGGGGGGGAGAGAGGAGGGAGGCGGGGAGAACGGAGAACGGGAGGGGGGGGGGTACAGGGAAGACAAAAACAAAAACCAAACATGGTGACAAAGGAAAGAAAAAGACACCATCAACACCTTAAAGCGCACCACAATGCCTGGAAGACAACACAAACCCAACACACAAGCTCAAAGAACATAAAAACACACTTTTCATTAAAAAAATAAAATAAAATAAAATAAGCCCATTCCATGCAAACTCATTAAAGGTTTATTGGAAAGAAAAGTTATATCAAGTTTTAAAGTAGGGTTTGTTTGTAAAGAAAAGTCCCATTATTTTCTGATTCATGATGGTCAACAGTCTTTGATTTGTTTTTGTTTTATGATGCGTCAAAACCAAAAAAATACAAAGTCCAAACTCCAGGTATGTTCATTTCCAAACTCAAAATGAACTCAAAAAGTTGTGTGAATTTCCATGGAATGAGCAGAAACTAAAAATAAATAAATTAAAAAACTACACAGTAAGCAACAGCAGCCAAACTGCAGCAAAACTTCAATATAAAGCTAGAAAGCAAACAGAACCCTAATGAGAATCATAATGAAGGCAAAAAAAAAAAACACATCTGAATTGCTCTATTAGGACAGTTAAAAGTGCTAAATAAGCTATCATATGGAGCCCCTTTGCAACAATTAAAAGTTATTTTGTTTGCTCTTTACCGATAATGGCATAGTTTACACTAACATTTTATGAACTTGTTTATTGCTGTTTTAAAGGGTTGCAAAACTCTCAACGTTAAGTTTGCCGCATTCCACAGTGCAAAAAAAAAAATTTGATATAACTAGCCGACTATGTTGTGAAAAAAAAATAAAGCATATTAACATAGAAAGATTCAGTGTGTGAAAATCTGTTTCAAATGGAGGCAGCAGAACCCTGAGACTGACCTATATAAACCAGCCCGCCAGCTATTAAACCAGTACAGTTGTTATAAATAGCTTGCTGAATTACCACAGTGGGATTGTGAGGATGGATTTTTGGGGCTGGGCAAATGGCATGTATTAGAGAGAGAGGTTAACTTGACAACATATCTGGGGAGAACTACATAAATCTACGTTTATGCTGAAAGGTGCTGGGGTGGGATCCATTAGCTAAATTACACAGAGGGCTGATGGCTTCGAGTCTTTAATGGGGAAAAGTCTAAAATGGCCCCACAGCAAGCTCCCACGTGTAAATACTGAGCTCTTGAAGCACAGAGCTGTTATTACGTGAACATGTGCTACTTTGGTGCTACTTTTCTTAAGAGTTATGGAGCTCTAAGTAGAGGAGAGGAGTTAATGGGAATGTTCGGTGGCCAGACTTAAACCGAGAGCTTACTCAGGCCAGTGTACAGCCAGTCTCACACTTACTTCTAAGGCCTAATTGGGAGAGCATGACTGATGACACAGAGCTCTGTGCCCCACACACTCACACACACACACACACACACACACACACAGAACAGGGAGTGCACAGCAGAGCAAAGGCAGTAAGACATGCAGAGAAAGCAGGCGTGCTGAACAAGCAAACACTGCAGGGGAAGAAGGAAAGGATCATTAAGTTCTGGGGCTGGAGGAGTGGACCATGAGCTGGTTAGCAGTCAGCCACCCATAAAACTGGTTCACTTCAAGACTGTTGTGTGCTTAATGTTTATACCAGCGTAATAGGTTTTTGCACCAAGAAAAAAAAAAAAGGACACACTAAAAAACAAAGTCAAAAAATGTCATTGTTGATCAGGCTTTTCTGGCCTCGCAAACCATTCACATTCAGGCAAAAATAAAAAATATATACATATATGTGACACCTAATGTTCTAGGCAGGGTAAAGGAGGAAGCGTGTGTTGGGGGTGGGATGACTGTGGAGAAATTTTAAATATTTGGTTCTCGTGCAAAACGCTGAATATCGTTTGACCAACTGGAAACCACGATGCAGAAATGAGCAGGATTTATGGAATTGGGGGGGGGGGGGGGTTAAGGTTTAATCACTCACAGCCATGAATAGTCATGCAAAATAAACTTTTCTGAAAAAGCCCAACAATTATATACAGGTTCTTTTTAGATAACTGATCATGCATTTTTTTATTATTATTATTACTCCAGCTTCACGGTGCATGCACTGTTTCCAGCTCTGCCAGGCAAGAGGTCATGTGTAAGCTTTATAGTTTTGTTTTGTTTTTAAGTTGAACATTCACAAACTCATAAAGCTTCAAGTTGTAAATGAATTAATCTGTGAATAAAAAAATAACCAAGAAATACAAGTTTGTATATTTGTAGTCGATTTGCATTTACTGAAAAAAAAAAAGCCTGTTACGAAAAAACAATAAAAGTTCTGGAGTGTTATCTGTCAATATCTGTTTACATATACAAACCAGAAGACAGTAAAAAAAATCCTGCTCTAAAAATGTAACAGTGTTTGTGACTTTAAGTGTGTCTGATCATTTTAATTGTTTTCTAATTTGGTTCCCATAAAGAGGAGTGGAAAGATATTTAGTCACTTTAAGACACTTCTCAAAATAAATCTGCTTTGTTTCACTGCTGCAATTCCAGTTGTTTTTATATTGCTCTTTTTTAAAGCAACGTAACCACATAAGCCTTAAAATATTGGCACATTGCCTACATTCATTTTAAACATCAGAAAGCCTCACTTCTCATAAAGAAGGAAGGTTGAAACGTAAGACTAAACAGGCTGGAAGATGAGCAAAAAAAAAAAAGAAAGCAAGAAAAACTCAAGGTCATTGTAAAGGAAGAGAATCTAAAAGTTCAGACCTAAATTCACAACACATACTGCATACTACTACTGACGGGAGAAAACAGAGCCGAGTGCAAACATGATCCAAAGCAAGAAACTATTACGGCATGTCAACCAAGAATCTGACAGAGAACAAAAGAAAACAAAGAGCAGGGATGTAAACACAAAGGCGTGATTGATTAAACAGCTGCAGGCAGGTAAACGAGCCGGAGAGGACGCTGATGTGCAGTCGAGATGAGAGAAACTGAGGAGCACATCCAGGAAATGACAAATAAGAGTAAAAGTAGAAATTCTGAAACTGAAATAAAAACTACTCCTTTAACTTGTGTAACTTGTGGATTATGTTCAAACACTTAACAAGCAAACAGCAGGGAAGAAAACGATAAAACCTGTTTAGACCAAGATTCAAGAGACAAACAAAAATCATAATAAAAACAAACATTTTCTAAGAACTGGAATTGCAGCAGAGAATCTGTTTTTCAAACGTTGAACATTTAAACGAGACCTAACAGGTCTGAGAGGAAGTTTTTTGACAGATTTTGTTGAAATAAGTGAATGTTTAGAGTCCGACGTGTTAAAGTGAGGCAACAATATCTGCCCTCTGATTGGACCACCTGAGCTGTGATTGAGTCACTGCTGGTCAGTCAATTAGAAGGAAATAAATAAAAGGGTCAGGATTTGCACCTGTAACTTTCACATTTGTATTTAACTATAAGGAATAATATCTAATAAAATAAAAAGCCCTACCTTACTCTTCCTGCTGAAAAGCCAAAAGTTTTTGCCCTTATTCCTTCCCAGAAGGTCCATGGGGCCTTTAGGTGTACCCAAACTAGTGTCAGAAGAGGCTCGATTGATTACTTGGCTGTAGTCCTCGAACTCCACGTCTCCAGGACGTTCAAATCCGGACTTATTCTGCTCTATTACAATCATGGTGTCCTACGTTAAAGGCAATTAGGAGTGAAAGACACCAGAGGTTATTTTTAAACAAACGTAGCTAAAAAAACTCATGACGCACAATATTCCCAGTCGCTAAAACAAACTCACGTTCTTCTCATTAACGTTAGTGCCAGCTTTAGTAATGCCTTCCAGGCACTTTCCAATGATGGGCATTACTTGCTTTTCTGTGTCTGAGAACAAGATGTAGCCTTGTGCTAACTTCCGTATTCGTCTCTCATCCAGGTCCTGCAATTTCTAAAGAACACAAAAACAGTTATTCAGACTCTCAGCAGCAGAAACAAACAAAACCTAATCCAGTCATTTTACAACTTTATTTCTTAATAATCTTTATTATTAATAAATGTAAAGAAACACCAGAATACATTTTTTTGGGATATTTGTAAAGGTGAAACAAAAATCTTTTAAAAGCTCATTACTGGCTTGAAATCCAAGCAAGTTTTTAAGTTTATGGAAATTCATTTTAAATCTTACAAAAAAATAGTAGACATATGCATCAGAATCTGTTCTTCCTATGGACAAACAAAGTAACTTTACTGCTATTTTAGACTTTATTTCCTCTCATAGGAAATTACAGTGTAATAGAAAAATACTAAATTTACATAATAGAAAATATTTTGGCAAATGTGCAGAAAAGTAGCTCAGATGACAAACTCACATAAACTCAACTCTGTCTGATAAATATCCTGCTTTACTGTTTGGTTTACATAAAACACAACCATAATTTATCAAATTACACTTTATTATTATGCAAAAAAGCTAAGAAAAAACATAAAAGATTGTTGAAACGTAACAGACTTACATTAAAAACAAGTGGTATGTCATTAAAATAGAACTGGTTCTGCTCTTTGTTGTACTTCTGGAGCTGAGAAGCATAGTCATTCTTACTCTCCTCTGCTGTTTGGGCCTTAAAATGAGCCTGCTGTTTGGCCTGAAACCACAGAAATCAAATCAAATCAAACCTGCTGAAACCAATCTGTCACTGAATTATCTTAAACACTTTTTCCTTTTACAGAAAGCATTTTTCTACCCTCCTTACCTTTTCAACGTCAGCTTTTGTTGCATTGATGTCCAGATCCGTCTTCTCCGCGTTTTGTGCGGCGCGCTCTGCTTCTCTCCACTCCCTCTCAAAACGCTTTTTACTCTGATGTGGAGCGGGAGAGATAAAAGGAAGGATAAAGTCTGAATCAAACATTAGGCGTATCCAAAATTAAAGCAGTTTTATTACATGAGGGGAGAGGTTTCCACTGAGAGAGAAAAATATAAATAAAAAAATGTAGATTACAGATGCAGCAGGAGTTTAAAATGTTTTCCACTTGGATTTCCTGTTTTTACTATAAACAAATAAAGCCACCTGCCTGACCACATTGACTAGGAAATAATTCCCAACAGATTATTTACAGGCCTAGCATTTCATGAAGGAGTGTGTTCAATTAATATCATCTTATGAATGAAAAATAAATAAGAGTTTTAGTTGTTTTGGTTAAACCTTGTAAATTACATTATGTGTAATACCAGGAAATCACAGATATATTAGAGCTTAAAAGTATGTGTCGAGGATGATTATGAGATACTAACATTTAAAACTTCAACTCAGTATCAGTAAATGTGACATTTTTGTGTTGGCTAAAGTTGATTAGCTGTAACAGCCATGTTGAACTGAGATATTTTGCTAACCAGACAGACAAAAGCATAACTGCATTTGGTCGTGAACAATAAATTTTAAGAATGGACTCACATTGTCGAGCTGCTTGTAGGTGCTCTCCAAACTCTGCTGGGCCCTCTTGGTCTCCATCAGATACTGCAGACATTTATAAAAAATAAAAACAGAATGACAGAGAGGTCATATGACGGAGGGACATGTGTGGGAGAAGACAAGAGAAACAATGACCTTGAGAAACCACACTGCAAATCAGACTGGGAAAAACAAATAGCAGCTTGTCTGAGACGCAACATCTTCAGCGAGTTATTGTACGCAGCGGCGCTGCTCTGCAATCCGACATAACAAAGACGAAGTATTTCTCATGCAGAAACAGAAGACAGAGCAGCTCTCCCTCAGGAGACACTGCAGCAGTATGATAACCACATCTCCACTCATAAATCTGTTTTTTTTCTTAACTCCTCCTATACTTTATTCTCCTCCCAAACTGTGTGTTGTATAAATAAATAAAAACATTTGGCTTCTTGTCAAAATATTTCTGAGTATGCTGTTGTAGACAATTATCATACAGAACAGCCATTTGTATATTATTTAAAACCAAACATTTCTTGATGGAATGCATACGGACCATTGCTTTCCACGCTGAAGTTTTAAATTAGAATCATTTTATGACGAAATGACTCTCAGCTACAACCACAACAAATTTTAGCTCAATATCTGCTAAACTGAGTTATAGCCCTTTTATGGTTCCTAAGGACAGCTGGTTGTGGCAGCCATCTTGACTTAGAAACCATAAGTTAACGTGAATTTTCATTACCTGAGAAAATGCCTTGTGAATGCTTAATGCTGCAAGATTTGTGATGAATAGGTAAAAACGCCTAATAATAGTGAAATAAAAATAGCTGAAATTATCACAAAAAATAGAAAGAGCATATGTTAGCTGAACTAAGCAGTAAGATGCTGAAATTGTCACAAAAAGATGAATGTTGCTGAAAAAAGCTCAAATTGGCTAAAAACACAAAACAGCTGAAACTAGCAGAAATCAGCTAAAGAATAAAAAGCTTAAAATAGCAGAAAGAAGCACAAAAGAAGAATAGAAGAAAAGTTCACAATGAGGAAAAAAAAAGAAAAATACTAAAATCTGCCAACTTGAAGCCAAAGAAAGCTGAAATTAGTACAAAGTTAAAAAAGCAGAACTAGAACAACAAGTAAAAAGTACAAAAAGAATTTGTAAAGTTTTCAAGGGTTTTAGGGATGCTGTAAACAACTGTTTTCATTTTCAATGAGGAACCATGGCTGAAAAAGCTAAATATCTGAAAAAGTATAAATTGCAGCAATACCAAATGTCATAGCCTAAAAGTGCTGAAGAAGCTGAACATTTTACACAAATTGTTAAAATAGCACAAAAATTGTGGAACGGGTTACGTTCCGAAAAATGTACAAAAGAAATAAGGATCTCAATAGTGTGAATGCTTTACAGTATAAGGATACTATTAATTGCAGATCCAATTATTACTTTCCAACAGTTTTATCATAATTCATCATGTGTTTCATCAGACATGCTGGTAATAGACAGACAAACACACGGGCAAAAACACTGTCAACCCTATCGCCTTCTGCAGCAGGCAAATATAGCTTTAAAGGGGCGATGTTATGTGCTTTCCAAGCCTATATTCCAAATTTATACTAAAATAAAGTAACTATGTCAAAATTT
>JARVGW010000194.1:13397503-13409884 GCA_031762495.1 Anablepsoides rubrolineatus
ATGTTAGCATGCATGATGCAAACATCCTGAATCATCCTTCCAAGGAGCACACACTTCAGAGGTTTTTTGTTGTTGTTATTGTTGTTTTCTCCAGTTTAGTCATTTTCTCACTTTTACCAGAATGTTTTTAAATTGTTGAATCATTTAACTCCTGAATCTATTAATTATTAGGCAAGAAAAAGCTCCCAAGCTCAAGGAATGACTAAATACCCAGAACGGACAATTTGGGGAAAAACTTAGAAATAAGGAATTTTCCTAGCAGTTTCTTACAAAAACAGAACTTGTTCTTCAGTTGAATTTATGAAAAATAATCCAAACATATTTTGATAGGCATGAAAAATGTTTTTAGCATCAAGCAAATGATTCTAAAAGGTTGTACAGATCATCTAACTGACTCTGCTTCTCGGGTCTTTGCTATTTTTATTATGACCCCCGCACGCGAAGCTGTAGCACAAAAACGGCTGCACCAATCAACATGAAAGTTGGCAGGGCTGTAGATGAGTGCGACCTACACTGCGCCAGCTAATGGTTTTACGATAGACCCCATATTTGAGGAGGGTGCTCCATCCAAAGAGGGGGTGTCTGGCCATGCAAAAATGCTTATAACTCAGAAACTGTTCAACATAGAAGCTTCAGATTTATTTTGTTGTTTAGCTCTGATGAAGGGCTTTCCATCAGGCCCTCCAATTAGAAAAACCTTCCCATTTGTCTAGTATGGAATATTTTGGTAACAGACAGGTACATGAATACACACAGGGGAAAATGATTAACTTTGCCTTTTGGGAACGAGATAAGTTCAGTTTAAGTGTTCTCCACTGTTCTGCAGATGCATACCTTGTAGTAGTGGTGCCTCAGGGCTGGGTGTGGCTGCAGGAGCTGTTATATTTCCAGGCTCAGTGGTGAGATCTACCGTAAAGTCGAGAGCATCTGAAAAAGAAACGCTTTATATTCACTAATCATCTGACAAATAACTGCACTAAATTTGGTCATTTAAAAAAGAAATGTTAAAATAAAAAGATAAAGTGTTTACTCACCGTGTGCTGAGAGGTTGAGTGTTTGAGAAACAACAAGATCTTGTGATTTTGGCTCAAAGTTAAGCTGAGCTTCACATCTAAACTGGACAATATTCTCCTCTCTGCTGACAACGATTTCCAAAATGCTGGATTTATTTACGGGTGTTCTGACTGTTTCAGAGAAAGACGTTACATTTATAATTTCATTGTTTTTGTACCACTTGATGGTGAGGTTTTGGATGGGAGCGGCGTTGAAGACGTCACACTGCAGTTCATAGGTTGTCTTCTCAGTCAAAATAGTTTTGTTCTTTGCAGAAAGAACGACATTTGGGATTTCTGCAAAAAAAATACATATTTTAAAAATTGCTGCTAAATATGCAGAATTTGATATTTTATACATAGCTTTTCACCATTGCTTTATAATAATTTAAAATGATACTTACTGTATACTATAATTTCAATCTCTTCGCTGCACTCAGTAGACTCATTTAGCTTTATTTTGCACTCTCCCTTTGCGTTCAAGTCAGTCAGTGAAGTCATGATGGAAACAAAACTGTTCAAAACATTACTTTGAGCCCGATCTTTTCCCAACACTAGGGTCATATCTCTACGAACAGTTTCTGAAGCGGTACAGTTTACGATGATGTATTTTCCATATTCAGTAATGACCACAGGAGGATCCAGGTTGAGAAGGTCAGGAGGACACGTGTTACCTGCATCTGTAGACAGAAAAGTAATATAAAGCAGGTTTTTGCTGCACTCTGGTGGCACATTTTGATTTTATTTTGAAATGTATGCAGCAATGGTCAGATGGTTTGCAGAAACAAAAGAGCAAAGATTGTTTTTAAGAAGGTACAGTTTACTTATGAAAATTGTTTTTGCTGAAATAAAATACACTATAATACACAAAAAACCTTTTCAGCTGGTTGAAAATTTAATATTGTCTCAACTTAAATAGGCAAGCTAACAAACCTAAAATTAAGGTTGATGACTTCCTTTTTTGTGTGTGTTTGTTTTTATTGGAGTGTATTTGATGATGAAAAATCTTCAAAAATTGGATGATGGATAATTTTCAAAAATCAAAATCAAAAGCTGTGCAATTTGGTTCAAATTTCTGTCAGCTGTAGATTTATAAGTGACAGAATTTCAACAGGTCAGAAGTAGTAATCCTTCATACATGTAAACCTACGAGGAGGTAGAGGAGGGACATTTGCAGACAATGTATGGGACTGAGAAGCACTAATATCAATCATTTAATGGATTGACATCATTCGAAGCAGGTGCATCCTTCACAAAGACTATAGTGAAGTTGTAGTTATACTTTGTAAAGTCGATAACTACACCCAGTTTCATTTACACTTTTTCACACGCACCCCTCCCACTTCAGATTGCTTCATTTTAACCAGCGTATCTCAGTTTTTACCATTCAGTTTTTATTTAGGATTATCATAAGGACAACAACTTAAAACAGGAATTTTCTGAGTCATCATTCACCATCAGTTATTTAGAAATTCAAAACTTGCATCACACGTGGAGAAATCGAAACAAAAAATAACCCTAAAGTAAAGCCATCACCAATACGTCAACTTCCTTCCCTAACTCTTAAATAAAACAAACTTTTCCAAATTTATGATCTGGCTTTAATAAAGCATCAGTTCCACTCACCACACGATAACGGTAAGAGCAGGAGAAGGGTCAGCATCTTGAGAGGCAGCATGCTGGGTCAGCATCCAGGAGGAGGAAAGATGGGAATCAGGAAGAACCAGAGGAAGTCCAACTCTCCGACTGGATAAGTTGAATCTTGGCTCACAGCTGGCTCTACAAAAGATTCTGACCGTTAAATTGATATAGGTAGACGAAAAAAAAAAAGCTTTCGGGGAAAATGAACGCCCAGGAAACAGGAAATCCTTTGTGGTGCAACTGATCCTTCCACCACCCGTGCTTCAGTCGATTTTGATGCAGCATGGGTGAAAGTATCCTTTCAAAACCTGCATTACTTCAAATGGTGTTAATCTGTTGCAGCTTTATTGAAAATAGTTTGTAAGAAAATAAACTTGGTCGTTTTATAGTAATGAACAGTTTTATTTAACCAAATGGTTTCACATTTTAACACAGTGTTAGACATTTTATTTATAATGTAGAGACACTAAAGACATTCTAGCTTCCTCATTATTTTGTGTCGTCCACGTGAGTTTGTGGTTTGCTTTTTCGTGTACAGTTTGCAGCTATGTGGGTTTGATCATCATGGAAACTTTTTTGAGAGAGTAGGACCCCCCATGGAACTCAGCCCAGTAGACTCCATCCTGGTAGCGGCTTCGATAGTGTCCACCTCGGTACCACACACCGTTCAGATTGGAGTGGGCACACATGTGGTACCACCAGCCTCCTTTCTGGTAATGAGCGCAGTTACCTGAGAACACCGCACACGAGAGAGAAGGGACTGTTATGAACATATATAAAGGCAACACAGATCATAAAGCTTTTGAGCAGGCGCAGACCCGTGTAGCTGTCCTTGTCCCGATCCAGAGTGGTGAAGGCCTTGTTGTTGTGCCACGACAGGGAGTCCCCTGCAGTGCCTTGGTAAAGTCCCAAACGGAGGCGGTACCAGTCGCTCTCGGGTTCCAGGTGGAAGCTGTCGTATTCTGCAAACACGTGGCGGCCCTGCCAGTCCTCCAGAGCCACTCGCAGCTTATATTTGGCCTGTTTAGTGAGCCAGTAGAGGTGTTCCAGGCCGAGCCAGTACTCTCCATTCAGGTTCCCAAAGCCTTGCTGTAGCACACAAGAGCTTTACTTTAGTCCTGATGTGTGATTGTTTTAATGTTAGAAGAGTCAAAAATTAATTAAATTATAAAAATCATTCTATTTGTATTCAGGTTTAATTTATCCTCATGTATTTACTTCTCCTGCTGCAGGATCCAGGTCTAACGTTCTAACAATGATGACCCTCTTTGTGTTTTTCAAACTTCAAAGATGCATGACATCACCTTGTACTGCTCCCAGGTCCTGAAGAAGTTAACTGATCCATCCTGTCTCCTCTGGATGATGGTCCACCCTCCCTCATCACGACCCTGTTCGCACCAGGCCTGCAGGAGGCGGTTAGTGTTCAGGGGGCGGAGCAGGTAGATCCCACTGGTGGTCTCTCCTGAGTCCAGGACGTGCTGACAGTCCCGCCACGGTCCTGAACAAAGAGGAACATGTGTCACTAATATGCAGACATAATGCATCTTTAAATGTCATGTTCGGCTAAGATCAAGGGAGAAGCTTTGTATGAATAGGGTTATAAAGTGTTTAGGCAGCTCCAACCACGGGAGATTCAAGGATTTCTCAAACATGCAAACAGTCTGGGTAAGTCTTTGATAAGGGAATGATATTGTGACATCATATAAAAGTCAAAAAAGTTGCTTTTTGCAACACCACCTCCCCTCTTAAATCAAGAGTGACAGTG
Organism: Anablepsoides rubrolineatus; assembly: GCA_031762495.1. Classification (NCBI taxonomy): domain Eukaryota; kingdom Metazoa; phylum Chordata; class Actinopteri; order Cyprinodontiformes; family Rivulidae; genus Anablepsoides; species Anablepsoides rubrolineatus. The sequence goes on from JARVGW010000194.1 coordinate 13,401,962, forward strand.
TCAAGACATGTTTATGTAAAGTTGCTTTAGCTTCTAGAAGCTCAAAGTTGTCCTGCAGCTTCAGTTTATCTTGTTGGAGCTGAGGAATGTTTTTTTAAGCTTATGTTCAGAAACTGCTTAGAATCAGGAATCTACATTATGTATACATAGCAGAATACCGCCCGGGTCAAGTGATAATGAGCAGGCATGAAAAGCACTTTTACATGAGCTCGACAAAGGCAGGGCGATTTCATCAAACATTTTAGGAAGTGATTATATGAGTCATTTTGTCTCTGCTACCGGTTCCAGTTTCCTACTAAAATCATTTCAAAAATCAAAATCTGCAAGTTTAGGCTATAAGTCTCATTTAAAGGCCTGTAAACATTACGCTGATTAAGTGCTCCGAGGGCAGCCGGCTTTGACACTGTTTAGTTTTTCCCAAGAAGATAAGACGTCTACCAGCAGGTCACTGACTCTGTCAGCTTCTGCTGCTTATCAGACTTAAACAACTCTGGCAGAAATGACAAATTCTTTCACAGATTGGAGTTTAATCAGGTGCTATATGAAATGTGTTTGACACTGAAGTACCTGGAGATTTTGTGACAAGGAAGCTCACAAACGGCGGATTGGTCGGACCCTCCGGGAAGACTCCTGGTTTTTCTTGCAGTGGTGAAGCAGCACTTTGATCCCTTTGAACATCGTTGGTCATTTTGTTGCCTTCCGAGCTGTAATTATGAAGCCCATTAGGCTGGCTTTTTGGAGGATCACTCATCACCTGCTCACACCAAACAGAGGAAAAATTCTGACTCTTGCTCCTCTGAACAAACACCTGAGTGAGACACAGAGAGCCACATGTTTCCCACCTGAGAGCTGGAATCCTTGCACTGGCACTGCTTCTCCAGTTTGCTGATAAACTGGTTCTGGAAGCTCACCGTGGAGGTGAGGGCTCCATATTTTTTCTCCAGCTCTCTGTAATTACTGGACACCTGTAACGTCTGAGATGTCCCGCAGGAAAGGTGAAGATGAGTTTGTGTTTGATCAAGCAGTGGCTTTCTGTGGTTCTTTGCTCACCTGTGTTGTAGCATTAAGCAGGAGGCTCTCCACCCTCTGCTGCTCCAGAGCCTGCTCCTTCTTGTGGGTGACTTCCTGCAGCAGCTGGGCATAGAGCTGGGCGATGCGAGAGTTCATACTGTTGCTCTCTTTGCGCAGGGCTCTCACCTCCGAGGCCAGAGACCCTTCCCGCTCCAGCTGGTGCTGGAGCTTCTCCAGCTGTTCCCGCTGCTGTTTGAGCTCCGCCTGCAGCGCTGCCACCTCAGAGCGGTTGTTCAGAGAGGACTGAGTGTTCAAACACAGAGCCCCTGTCAGCTTCTGCTGTGGAACGATGAAGGTGTAGGAGCAACGTCCTGCTTTTGGATCTAAAGAATGTGATGGCTGTTTGGCTCCTGACATTTGTCCTCCAACATTTGGTGTGTCCACACACAGTATGAGGAAAAAGCTTAGACGTACTGTCAGCGTCGAATCCATGAATCACTTAAACACCTAAAAACAACGAATAACAAAGAATAAAATATTTTCAGCAATAAACATTTTTTTAATGGCCAAGCAATCCTTAAAGAAATGTTTGATTGACTCCAAAAGCTGATGAGTTGCTGATTTAGATCCAGGGATTAGTTAAATAAAATAATTTGTCCAGTGGTTCATGAGATATTTGACATCAAATAGGCCCACAAACATGGGCAAAACCCACATCAGGTAATCTAAGGCCGGACCATCTTTGACATGATTTGACCTATTTTTTAAGTCTCTTGCTGGAACTGGCAGCTCATCACCAGATGTTTCTTTGCAAAGTTCAAGAACACACATTCCCACCTGGCCGGAACTTGGCATGTCAACAGTGAAAAGACAACAAGTCAACACAAACGAGTCAGAATCAACACTCCTCCAACTCACAAAACTTCTTGAAATAAGAAAAAATTGAGTCAAATCAAGTATTTCAAGAATCTTACCAAGTAAAATTTTCTTACTCCACTGGAAGAAATGTTTGACTTAATTTGAGTCAAATTTTCAGGCTAACGGGATAAATAATCTGACACATTCTGAAAACAAGATTATTATTCTGACACAATCAGTTCTTGTTTAGTAAATCAGTCTCGAAACAAGATCAAAAAGACTTTTTGGCTGGATATAAAGTTTTAAAACTTGGTTAGATGGACAGTTTTTGCAGTGTAGAAATGTTCATAACTTACTGTTGCAAATTCTGAATGTCTTTGTTCCTTTCCCAGCATGCAGCAGCAGCTAGCAGCGCCTTAATATATAAAACCCATCGTTTCCTCAGAGTCAGAGCCGCTTTCTCCAGATTAAAAGCCCTGAGGTGTTCTTCAACACAATCTGAAAGCAAATAGATGCAGGTCAAACAGATGACTGGCTAGATGAGGGAGCTGCGCTCAGGATCTCTAAAGAGGGGCAAATAACCAACTATCCCAGCGAAGTCGCCTCCCAGTGCTTGTTTAGCTCTGTGCTCAGTGCAGGAATCTGGATGTCTCCTCCCTCCTCTGTCAACCTGTGAGCCTGTAAAAAGAACTGAACCTGTGGAGTGTTGTGCAAAAGATGTGACTTCAACTTCCATCCTGTCTCTGAGACTTAGATTTGTCTTTATTGATCCTGTGGTGTTTAATTGGATGTGTCGAATGAAATTTGTGAAGCAGTGTAGTTTAATTAGAACTATTAATGGGACAGAACTATAAAATATTGGAATATTTGTAGGCAATACTTATGAACCTCTGTCCAACAAGGTGGCTGCATTGTTCATGAACTTCATGATGCTTAATTCAAACTAATAATTAAACATGTCTTATAGAAACACAGCCAGAGGACAGTAGTACTGTTTCAAATGTCTCAAAATAAGAATATTTCATACTGGCAGAGCCATAAAGAAAGAACTTCACAGATAAGATCTAATTTGTCTCTGTAGAGAGACCACTCCTAAAACTTTGTAGCTTATGTGTTTGTGGTTTCACAGCTGCTGAGGAAGCTGCTTTTTTCCAGTGATATTTAACAGCTAAGCTCATGAGTCATGTCCTTACTTTTTGTTTCAACCAAATGTTTGCTGATCCATGATGGTAATCCTAACAATATGAAGGGGGGGGGGGGGGGGGGGGCTTTGAGCTTTTTGCTTATTTTTCTTTTGTTTAGTTTCTTGAAAGTTTGTTAGATGGAAATTTTGCTTCATCAGACAACTAACTTTGTCACATTATTTGAAAAAATGTTTCTATTTCTATTCGTATCTATTTAAATAGTGAAAATAATATAAATTTAATAATTTGGTTAGAGCAATCTAAAATTAATTGTTTAAATGAATGATTGAAATAAACAAAATTAGTTTTGCTGTTTTATTTTTTCAACTATTGTATACTTTTAAAATGAAATTTATTTAATAATCATATAGTCATTCATTATGTATTCATGTGTATTCATTTCAACCATAAACTAAAACATATCATTTAATACAAGCTTTAAAACGCATTGGTCTTCTGTCCTCTGGTGGTCAAAAACAATAGCGCAGGAATAAACAAATACATGTGCTCGGAACCAAGAAGTGTTTGCGAAACACACGGACCTATTAGTGTGACACACCGTGAGCTGTACTCCACCATGTGGGACGACGTGCAGGCGGATTTGAACTTTATAATTTTACAATAGTCGTTGCTTACGTTCTGTTAAAAGAATGAATAGGAGTTGTTTTAGCTTAAAAATATCTTCACAAAATTTATCGTGAGTTTTAAATAAGATATTTATCAGGTTTACTTCGAGTTAAATCATGGGGAAATCAAAGGTGAGTGTGTAGCCTCCGCTTTTATGTTAGCTAATGGCTAATTGATGAACACGTAGACAAAATATTACTATATTGTTTAGTTTTGATAGCTTATGTTAGGTGTTATTTTTGTAAACGATACGGTTAGTGAATATTGCTCTAGACAGTAAAGTTAGCATAGTTTTTAACCTGATGTTGGTCAAAGTTAGCCACTGAAGCTAATATGTTGAGCCTAGCATCATTGAAGCCTGTTTAGCGAAATAAAGGTTTATATTTTCTTTCCAATCAGACCAAAAATCAGAAGAAGGCTCGAGCAGAAGCCACCCATGAGGCAGAGGAGGCGTACAGATCTGTGCCCCACTCCTTCGTGTTTCACCGGGGTCAGGTTGGGAAAAACGTCGGCCAGCTCATCATGGACATGCGGAAAGTCATGCAGCCGTACACCGCTGAGTCTCTGAAGGTTTGTCTGCAACAAATGCTTTGCTTTATTTTAGAAAATATAGATTTGACTTAATGTAAATGTAATTATTTAGTTTCAGCTGACAGCTTCATAAATGTATTGAAAATATTTAGATATTGAATCAATACTTCTGGTAGAACACACACTCATCTAAGTTGTTTGTTTTAACGTAGGTTCGGAAAAAGAATGTCCTTAAAGATTTTGTGTCCGTTGCGGGACCACTTGGAGTGACCCACTTTATCATCTTTGGCAAAACTCCTAACAGTGTCAACATGGTGAGTCCTTCAATTAGAAAATGGTCCATGTTTTTTTTAATATATTAAGTTTGTGGTATTTTTAATCCAACCGTTTGTTTCTCATCCTTACAGAGAGTTGCTCGCCTTCCCAAAGGTCCCACGCTTTATTTCAAAGTTCTTAAGGTAAATATTTCAACACATCAGCAAAACTCGTTTGATAAAATAATGGGTTCAAGTGATGACAGTCTAATTCTTGATTGTTCTGTGATTATTTTTTCAAAGTAAACGTACTGATGCACCCAAGCCACTATTGCAATGTATACGCCTTGATGTTTTTCACCAGTTTTGATAGACTTTTGTTTTTTATCCCCAGTATTCTCTTATCAAAGATGTGATATCATCTCTGAAGAAGCACAGGATGCACGAGGAGCAGTTCACACATCACCCACTTCTTATCCTCAGTAACTTTGGGATGGATGGCATGCACGTCAAACTGATGGCCACCATGTTCCAACACATGTTTCCTTCTATAAACGTGCAAAAGGTGTGCTTAGGATCAGTTAAATTTTGGTCACATTGATGAAAAACCTTGCATACAGGATGAGAGTATAGTCTTCTGATTAATTATGAAGATTTTTTTACAAGTAAACGCTTTCTGATATCTTGGTTAACTTATTAAAAGTGATAACTTTTCTCTGAGGTGTACTGAGTCATGGATTTATTTTATTTATTTTTGATTCAGGTTAACCTCAACGACATTAAGAGGTGTGTGCTGCTTCATTTCAACCCGGAGTCCCAGGAAATACAGTTTCGTCACTAGTAAGTGAGATATTTGGTTATTTTTGTGTTCTGCAGCTGAACTTGGTTTTGATGCTGTTTGTTGTAAATCTAGGACTGGTGGGCTCAGATGATGACAAACTCTGACTTGATTTTTCCATGATATACGTTTAAAGTAAACGCACTGATGGGCCACCTCACATTAAAACCTCAGTGTTATTTGTTTGCTTTCTGTCAGAGTTATTGAAGTGATTGTGTTTCTAACCTGCAGCAGCCTGAAGGTCGTCCCTGTCGGGATGAGCCGAGGAGTAAAGAAGTTGATGCAGGAAAAGTTCCCCAATATGAGCAAGTTTGAGGACATCAGTGAGCTGCTGATCAAGTAAGATTCAGTTGTTGTGGTCTTGAGACAAAAAAAAAAGTATGTTTAGAGGTTCTCGTTGCAAAGTATGAAATGAAACATAAAAATGGTTGCCCTGAACTTTATCAAATGATGCAGTCTGTTTTCTAGTGGTCCTCACTCAGTGTAAACAAACAGTTGGTATTAACTCAGTGAAACTGTCAGCAAGCCCTTTTTTTTCACAAACAAATGTTTAAAACTATTTGCCTTACAACCTTATAATTTGAGGACACATTAACCATGTTATGGATAAAATATTGTTAGGATTTTGTTTCTTGCTTTTTAGTGTATCAGGTTTGTTTTGTTTTTTTCCATGAGTTTACAAGAAGTACTTTTACTTTGTGGCCTTTTATCATTTACAGAATGGGCTGTGTAAAATAAATTATTTAAAAAAAATATTCTCTTTTAACATTTCGTAGGGGAGCAAATCTTTCAGAAAGTGAAGCTGAACAGGATGGAGAGGACAACATAACTGAACTTCCACAAATCTACTCTGGAAGAGGCAACATGGCATCCCAGCAGAGCGCTGTCCGCTTGACTGAAGTGCGTAAGCAGGCATTGTTCTGTATTTAACTCAGTGGGTTTTTGGTGTTTGTTAATTGTTGTATTTTGTTTCCTCAGATCGGTCCTCGTATGACCCTGCAGCTGCTAAAGATTCAGGAGGGGATGGGTGAAGGGAACATTATTTACCACTCTATAGGTGAGTTCATGACATCTTTATTTTATTTCTGCCTGCTGTTCAGATGTACATGATGACAAAAGCTGTATGACTCGTATGATTTCTCTCTAAAAGTAAACGCTTACTGATTCATCTATGGGGTCTGTTTACACACGTGACACAAACTGTTCTTCGACTGAAATATTTTCTGTATGTCACTTACAGTATCTAAGACTGAGGAAGAAATACAGGAGATCCTGAAAAGAAAAGAAGCTCAGATAAAAGAAAAAGATGAACGCCGAAAACACCAGGAACAGAATATTGCTAAGAAGAAAGAAAAGCGGGAAGAGCACAAGTAATTCATGCTTGGAGCAACTTTATTTTATTTTTTGTTTGTGTTTCATTTCAAGTGTAAAACTAAATATTTTCTTTCTATCAGGAAAAAGAGTCTTGAAGGCATAAAGAGGAAACAAGCTGAAGAGGACAGTGAGGTAGAAGATCCAGGGAATCAGGATGATAAAGTGGTTGTTGAATCTGATGATGATGTGGAGTACTACAGGCAGGCTGTGGGGGAAGAACCAGATGAAGGTGAGTATAAAACATGCACTGTAAATCCTAAAGTAGTACTTATTTAAGTATATCGACTAGAAAGTTTATTTATTTTTCTTTTGTGCAGACATGTTCCCAGCTGCCAAGAAAAGGCGACGCTCAGAAAAGCCTCAGAAACCTGCCAAGAAGAGGAAGCTGTCTCCTGTGATGTCCTCAACAGAAAAATTTTCCAAATCACCAAAAAGAAAAGGTGCAGGAGGACAAAACAGAGACAAAATGGGAAAAGACAGGCCTGCAAAAGGGTGGAAGAAATCTAAGGACGGGGAGAAAACTTTTGGAAAGAAAAAATTACCCCCAGGAAAAGTGTTCGGCTTTAAGAAAGGTGGGGAGAGGGAAAATAGATTTGGTCAAAAAAAGTTTGGTGATAAGAGAAACAAAGACAAATCATTCAGATCTAAAGGCCAGAAAAACCAGTCGGGTTTCAAGAAAAAAGGTGCAGGACGAAATCAAGGCTTCGCAAAGAAGAAAGGAAAAAGCTGAACTCAGCAGGTTCTTTCAAAAACTGGACTTTGTGTGCAGAACTGGGTTTGAGCAGCAGAGGGCAGCAAAATCTTTGCTCATTAAACCACATGAAGACTAATCTGGAGGATGTGAGACGATTTAAAATATTGTAAAATTAAAAAAAAGATACTGTTTTTGTCAACATTTATCTTGATGGTTTCAGAACTAAAATAAACCTTTTTTATAATGAAGCTCAGAAGTTCAATCAGTCTTTTTACCTCAAGGCAATAAATTGGGAATATGTTTAAAGCACATCCTTTATCGTTTTGAGTCTTAACTAAGTTTAAAAATGTTGCTTTTTAAAAATGAATTTGACAATTAGTTTATTCAATGTTGCATTAGTATGTTGGAAGAGAAGCATACAGTAACTGGCTTAACCCTTGTGTTGTCTTGCGGGTCAAAAGTGACCCACTACCATGTTTAGCTGTAGAAAAAATACCTTAAACTTTATTTTTACAACTTGAAATTTTATGACTTTTCCTAAAGGGACCCCAT
>JARVGW010000194.1:13420312-13478097 GCA_031762495.1 Anablepsoides rubrolineatus
TGTGCGAAAACGACTGTCGAACCACCACGTGACCGCGCGTCGACTAGTCGGCATCGGAGCGAGTATGTTCCAGGCTTGAGTCTCTGTGAGATTCACTGTTTGAGTTCTTCTAATTAAACCACATTAACTCTGACAGAACATTTGTTTGTCCCATATTAAAGCAAAGATGATTCTCTGTTTAACAACACCCCCATCAAAAAAATATATATACACATATTAATAAAAACAGCTTACCATGTTCTCTAGGTGAATGAGTTTTAAATGTTTTTTTTTTTATTTATCATAAAGATCCACAATTTTATCAAAAAACAAGGTTCTTGATGTTCTAAACTTTTTTATATTTAGGATGTAAATGTAATTTATTAAATGATCAAATACGAAGAATAAATAATAACATGAGCTGAAACCATCTAAATAATATAATATTTTTGAATAAAATAGTATTTAAAAAAAAGAAATCTGTCTAACCAATAATTTAATAAATTTAACCATGAAATGTTCAGTTTGTGATGTTTATATGACATACACCCAGCCCCTCAGCCACTTAGTGACCGAAAGAACAAGATTGTGGATACAAGCAGTCAAAATGAGTTTTCTCCACAGGGTAGGTGGACTCTCCCTTAGAGATAGGGTAAGAAGTTCAGTTATCCGGGAGAGACTCACGAGTAGAGCCATTGCTCCTCCACATCAAGGAGGAGCCAGTTGCGGTGGTTTGGGAATCTAGTAAGGATGCCTCCTGGACGCCTCCCTAGGGAGGTGCTTCAGGCATGTCCAACTGGGAGGAGACCCTGAGGAAGACCCAGGACACATTGGAGAGACTAAAGTCTCCCAGAGAGATCTGGGTTTCCCTGCTCAAGCTGCTGATAATGAATGGATGGATGTATGAGACCATGCATAGCACATGCATTTCTTCAAAGAATGGTAGTAATTTAGGAAGTAGCTGCAGCACAACAGCACAGCTCACCTTGCAGATATGGTCTCTTAGGATCGGCTGATACTGCGTGCCTCTGATCTGCCTCTGGAACCACGACTGAGGTTCTCCGTTGTAGGAAATCTCCAAAGCTGCAGCCCCGTTGCGAATCTCCGGCAGATCCGACATGGTGTCTCTCACCGTGATGGTTCTGTAGATGCCACCATTGCCTCTGTTGAAAGGAAAAGTTCACTCTAAAAAGCTGCAGCAGGGTTGATGCGTTTTTGTGCGAGTCTGTGAAATTTAAACAGCGCTGTATAGGACGAGATTGAAATTACCGCGTGACATTGCTGACGTATCTCTTGTCATCCACTACCACACTCAGCTGGCAGGCTCTGGGAGCAAACACGTGGAGAGGTTCAGGGAAGCGGGGCAGCTTCTCTCCTGGAGCAGCAGCCAGGACGATCGCCCTGCGGCGGGTCTGGGCGACACCGTACTGACCGGCCTGATGAGTACAGCACAGCGCCTTCAACGATCTGGTTTTGCCTCATCGCAACAGTTTCACACAAACAAATCCTGACTCACCTGCAGGACCCCGAATGTACACTGGTAACCCATTCGCACAAGACAGCGCAAAGTCAGCTTCAGGACCATGGAGTTTTTGAAAGAAACAAAGTTCCTCACATTCTCCAGCAGGAAAAACTTTGGTCTGTAGTAGTCGCAGTAACTGCAAGGAAAAACAAGACACATTATTTAAAACAGCAACTTAAATCTGTGAGGGGAAGATTAGCAACGTGTGCTCCGAGCAGCAAGATTACAGCAAACACTCACCTCAGATAAGAGACCACAAGAGAGTTCTTGAATTTGGAATAGGTCCGAGAGTTGAAGCGGTTCATCCCACTGAAACCCTGACAGGGAGGTCCGCCGCACAGCATCTCCACATCTCCCTTCTGCGGCAGCTTCTGGCCCAGAGAATTGGTCTTCTCTCCAGACATGACCAGCTTCAGCAAGACGTTACAGTCCTCTGTGAACACCGTGGTGCCGGGATTGTTGAGCCTGAAGGCCTGTGCTGCAGGTTCCCACATCTCTATAGCCCACAGCGTCTCAGAGATACCTGAAGACAACGAGAGGTCGTCTCCTAAACTATTGGCTCCGTGCATTCGAGAACATTTTGCGACTGAAAAAGCATTTACCCGCCTGGTGGAAGCCCTCAGAAAGCCCACCGCAGCCGGAGAACACATCGAGAGTGCGATATTTGGACACTTTAGGGGGTTCTGCTTGAGATTCCTGTGGTTCCTGCACAGCCTTTCCTTTGCCTTTACCTGATGAGAGCGACAACCACATTTTTGTGAGTCAGGTTAGAATTTGACCTTAAATTTTCAGCATTAAGCCATTTATAACCAACCTTTTCCTTTGCCCTTTCCTTTGCCTTTATGAACAGTAGAGCGAGCATGATTTGGAGGATCTTCAAAGCTCTTTGATTTGGCATTGTATGCCTGTGAAGGAGAACAAAAAAACATAAAATAAAATATACTCATGTTTTATTCAAGGTAAGATCAAATATCCAATTAGAAAGAATAACTCTGATGCAAATAAACTAAATATTCTTATTGATTATACCTCCAGGAAATAGAAGCGGTCCGGTCCAACGCTGGAATAGTCCTGGACTGATTCAATGAGGTCCTCTGCATACTCCACCTGACAGCGTCCGAGCACGTCCGACATGCAGACGGTAACTTCCTCATCGCTCCAGTAGAGCTGATTGACGTCTGTGTGGTAACTGGCTTTGACACCTTTGTGAGTGTTCTCCGGCCTGGTCGACGACACAAAAAGTTTGATCAACTCTGAGCTCCGTTTTACATGAAGAAACTAAAACCCACCAGCAATAGAACTGCTCTACCTGTAGAACTTGTAGAGTCTCAGTTTGACTTCGGCGCTGTCGAGCTTCCCGTTGCTACGCCGGTGACAGAAAATCTCTTTAATGCGGCCGATACGGAACGGCTGCGGAGCATCCAGGTTTGACCCCTTTATGTAGTCGGAGGACTTCCTGTAATACTCCGGGTACAGGTCTTCATCCACATCCTCCTTCCTGTGGGAGCGCTTCACTGGACTGGCTGGCTTCACACTGACAACCAAAGACAAGAACCTCAGCTTTATTTGACTTTTATACAATCGTTTCACATCCAACTTCCAGTAAACTAATAATAATAATAAATAGTGAAAGGTACTAGAGCTGTTTCAATCATAATATAGCACTGCATAGGTCCAAGTACCAAAATACACCTTCTCTCACCTGAAATGAAAAGTTTCTGGGGGCAGGTAGACACTGTCCCCCACCCTGAACTGTTGTCCCTTGAAGCAAGCTAAAGCATAAAGGGCTTTGTTGTCATTGTCTTCGTCCTCCATGGGTTCAAACGCATGAGGTATTTCCTGATCGTCTTTCTCCTTAATACGAGCACAGCTTCCACAGAACCTAGTAGAGAAAACAAAGGCAAGTTAAAGAAGAACATGAAAACCAAACACTTAAACCCAAGAGAATAGTAAAGTTAAACTGAACTTACCTGAACTTGCATTCTTCTGATGGACAGGTTTGAGGGGGAGTCTCAAATCGAGCAAAGTCAAGATCATACCAGAACTGATAGAAGAAACTCTTCCCATCCTCAATCACTTTCACATCAACATCCATCCCTCCCTAAAAAAAAATTAAAATCAAACAAACAATGCAGCTAAAATAAAAAAAATAGTTCAAAACAAAATGGCACTGCTAATCTAAACTCACCTCCATGGACCAGTTGTCGGACGGGGGCTTGTACGTGATATTCACTTTTCCTTGGACATAAGTGAGCAGCATGTCTTCACAGTCGTCCACAACCACCAGCTCCAGCGGATCAGAGGACTCTCCGAGCACCGTGTGAATCCCACGAAGGAACCAGTGGGCATGAAACATCTTCCCGTTGTTGTCTTCCCACAGAGAAGTGATCCTGAGACAGAAACCCTCGTCAGATCTTCTGTGAAAGAATTCATCTCAGGACTAAATGTCATTAAGCAGGTTAATACCTGGCCAAATACAGGGGTATGGATGGATCATCTGATGAAACTGAGACACAGTCGCCAACTTCCAGCACTTCATCGTTCACAGAGACCTTTTTATAGTACTGCTTCCTTCCCACAGTCTAAGAATTAAAGATAAATATAATCATAAACAAACTACAAAAACATAAATAAGACACCAAGGAAGAGGACCACATACCTCAATGGACTCTCCGATCCATGCAAGTTTGGACTGGGTCTGCTTCTTCCTCTTAGCATTGAGAACCTTTTTAGGTTTTGCTACTTCAACATCTTCCTCTTCGATCGTCTCATCATCTTCAGCCTCCTTTACAGCAAGGTTTGGGCATCTGAAAACAAAGGTTTATTTACTGGTTACACAAAAGGTGAACCTCTGAAATGAAGTCATCTTTGAAAACAGCCCCCCCACTCACCTTCTTTGCTTACAAGCTTGCTTGTTTTTTCCACTTCCTCCAAATTTGATCATATCTTTGCAGGCTGCGCATTTGCCACAATCAGGAGATTGGCACACCTGGACATTCAGCATCAGTAAGTAAAAACAAACCAACAGTCATTTAGGCACATCTGTGTTTGACGATTCACTTACTTCACAAACGCCACAGCGCTGTCGTTTAACCCCGCCCTCTTTATCATTCTGCTCGATCTGATCAGCGAAGAAGGCATCAAAAATCTGGTAGACCAGCTCGGTCGTGGTTGCCTTAGTTGGTCCCTTACTGTCCTTCTCGATCTTAGTTGGATGACGGATGGCCTGTCTTCTGGCAGCTCGCCTGTCAGAAAGAACAGCTTGTTTTTAAGAGGGGAGATGCTTTGGCTCGACACAACACACCCGATCGGACGTGGGAGCGATGATGTTGTGAAGCCGCTGGCCGTCAACACACCACAGCGTCAAGGCCATGCAACGGAAGAAGCACACAAAAGCAGTCAGGATGAAAAAATGCAATCTGCATTGAAGTAACAGGCAAAAGCTTTCTTCCTAAATAAGGAAACAAACTTGCCTGCAATGAGATAAAACAAAATGCAAACATATTAGATAGTTTACCTAATTTAGTAATTTACCTTTTCCTTTGTAAAAATAAACCAATTTTTGATGCTTTAGTTTTGAAAATTATATATTTTAAGAGCAAAAAAAGGAATTTTGCTCATGAGAACAAATTTATTGGTTACTAAATCCACTATTTTTTGCATAATTACACCTAATTCTACCACACACACACACACACAACTAAAAGGGCTTGAACTGGATCTATATTATGAGCACCAATTTACTCTTCCCAGTGTTGTAATCACCAGATTTTAAACAAAGCTAGTACAAGCTGCACATAAAGCCAAAATACAATAAAATACATTAAAATAATAAAATTATATTGTAGTATGGACGGTGATACGGTGGTTATTTTTGCATAAAAAGTCTGAAATGCTTCACACCAACAAACAACCTAAGGATGAAATCACATAAAGGCCGACCTACCAGTACAGCAGCATGCTGCATTAGGAAATGTTAAAGGCATGTTAGACATTAAGGAGTCAGGAGCAGCAATTACTAGAATTAAAATAAAATGATACTTGATAAAGTCAATAAAACTCACAAGCAAAGGCAAAAATAATTAATATAATAAAAAACTCCCGTTAAGACTCTGCAATCAAAGATGAATTTAAGACTTGTGACCACTTTTAGCTGTTACTGAATTCTGATTAATTCTTTTTAGCTCTACCTTTTCCCCAGAGTGACTCCAGCCAGTTTGATCAGATCTCTCATGCAGGGAGTGACAATGATGGGCTGCTCATCGGAGTCACCGGCCTCGTCGTAACTCTCCACCTGTTCCACCACAAACTGGGCGTGACGCAGCAGCGTGTCTTCAGTGAAGCAGTTGAAGTTAAGTCCTACTGGAGGGACGGTGGTCTGCGGGCGGCGAGAAGGGTTCATCAGCACGGAGCTGCTTAGACCTGGCTTCATTTCTGGAACAGTGCTAATGTTCATACAAATACAGAAATAAACTCACCTCAATTTTGTTGAGGAGGTCCTCATAAGAGGCGTCAGGGTTTTTCTGGAGGAACTCCACCACAATCTTGCTCATGTAGATTTTCTCCTGCATCAATGCAAAGATGGGAGCGTACTCCTCACTGGGCTGCATCAAGATGTAGTCGGCAAAAGCTGGAATTAAAAATGAAAAATAAGATGCCACATATAGAAAATGATGGATCTGACTTGAATAGAATAAATAAATAGCACTGCTTACATGTTGTGAAACCAATTAAAGCCTTCTCTCCTCCATCAAAACCTGTGATCCACCAGGCATTGATTGGGCCAAGCTTTTTGGCAAAAACACCACCTATGTAGAAAAAACAAACAAGTCTTTTAGTAGAGGAAAAAAAAAAGGTGAGATATAAACATTCTTTTGAACTGAAAGCTGTTGTACCTTCCAAGCATGGATTATCATCATAAATGGGTTTAACAACACAGCTGAAGTAAAGCTCCACGTTCTTCTCAATCAGCCCATTGTCAAAAGGACAAAGATGGCCACGCTTGTCATAAACACTGCAAGACATGAGAAAAACACTGATCTGAAAACAATTCAGAATGCAAGGATTGGAAAATTTCATAAATTCATTATTCACAATTAAACACAGTCTTTGTCTTATTCTACAATATTTGGGTGCAGTTTTTGTTTTAACTTCTTTACATATTACACAACATCCCCACAGATAGCACACCTGAAGTTTGTGATCCTGTGCTGAGGCAGATTGTCGTAGCTTTCAAATCCATCTTCGTTCGAGTCAAACAGAGACAGACGCTCGTCCGTCAACATCTCTGGCTCGTCGAGCTAAATGTGCAAACAAATAAATGTATATGGTGAGTGCAGACGAAACGGTAACTTTGCAACACTTTATTTCACTATATTAGAGGAGGTCTCACAGCATTATCAGGATCTCCTTGAAAGAACTTCAGATCAGAGTCATCTAAGTACTGTCTGCAGTCTGGACACTTGGGGGGTGGTGTCTGCGGGGGAAACGCAAATTGGGATTGTGTCAGCATAAACCTTTAAAACCACGCTGAGTGAAAATCTTTATTACCTTTGCAGTAGACACTGGCTTAATCGGTTCAGTCTTTATCTCCTCTGGGGCAGGTCTGTAGGAAAATAAAATAAAGAAAAAGTCAAATAAACTCCACTCAACCAAAGATAACTATTTTAAAGTGTGAATTACTTACTTTTCATCTGAATCCACTTTGAGGCGCTTCTCCTCGCGAGACTGCAACAAGTGGTCAAATGTTATTAACCCCACACACTCCATCAAAATATTGACACAAATCTGACAGATATAACTTCACCTCTTCTGTCTCTTCGTTCTTTAATTCATTTGTTCCGTTGATCGTTTCTTCGTTCAGTTCATCAGACTTGCGCTTTTGACTGCAAAACAAGTTTCAGATTATTTGCTTTGATATTTATTTGATACGATACAGACAATAAAATCAATACTCACATTTTAGAGAACATTGATAAGATGGTTGGCTGTTTCCCATTGTTTCTTGTAACCCTGGAACTGGCTGGTGACTCTAGAAAAGCCAAAGAAACCATCGTAACCTACTGATTCTTTAGGAATATGAAGTAAATAAATAAATCTAAAACAAGACTCACTCTTTGTGTCTGAGCTTCCTTTGCTTTTTCGTCCACCCTTCCCTTTGGAAGCAGGTGGTGACTTGACTGCTTCTTCTTCTTCCTGCGTGTCCATGGTAACACTGCCATCTTCACGTCCTTTGTCTTCATGGGAGCCGTTAGTGAAGCCGTTCGCCTTTCCGTTCTGTTCCGCACCATCAACACATGAGCCATTTTCCAGATGAAGCTCTTTACCCAGCAAGGCTTTCACTTTTGTGATGTAGACCTCCTAAAGAAAGTACAAAGGATACATTACACATCGCATGTTAAACGTTGAGTAATGTGCTTAATAATTACATAGATAAGATTCACTAACCTTTGAGATCTCAGACTTTTTCATTTTTTCTTCAAGGCTGGTCAGTTGGTCCTGAGCATCATCTTGTAGGAAGCCCTGCACCAACTTGAGCTTCTCCTTCACTTGGTCCTAAAATGAAATGGGGGGGTTGTTAGTAGTTTTCCCTGAGAAGAAAAGACAAAAACTACAAAATTGTAAACACACAAGTTAAAAAAAATCAATTCATTTTACTGTCGAGTGTTTTGTTAACTGATACCAGTGCACTGAAATGAAGAAGATTACTTAAAACCCCCAGTTGAGCCCTGAAAATATTTTAAGATATTAATATTTGAATGCATTTGTATGTCTGTTAGCAAAATATCTCATAAACCACTGGATGGATTTTAATGGAACTCTCAGAAAATAACCATTGATTGTACAGCTACAACTGATCAACTTTCAGTCACTCCATAAGGTATTATGCATAAAAGAACTACAATCAGAAGATGATCTTAGTTCAACACTGGCATAAAAAGGTGGCAAGTGTCGCGCATTTCTTAAAGCAATAGTAAATTATTAATTTACTATTCCTTTCATAATATTTTAAATCAGAAAAATTGAGTAAAAAGAGTAAACCTTGACTAGTTTTAGCCTCCATTTTCCATTTCATATTAGTATATTTAAGAGTGGGATATGGATGTGGTAAAAACTGTAATGTTATTAAATGATCATTTAAATGCCTATCAACCTTGATTATTATTCTTTACTTTGAGCAGCAGCAGATTTTAAGTTGGTTATGTGCACGTTTTACTCACCTCCTCTGAAGACCCATCCTCATCCAGCATTTCCAACCTACAAACACAACACATACCAGCTTATAGACATGTCAAGTATTCGAGGAGCACGTTGATCGATTGATAAAACCGTAGCAGAGCCTTTACTGTCAGAGCGAGCAGAAAACAAAAACGCAGGAAACTTCCCGAGTGGCGCCAAATCTCCCACACTGCTCCATCGATGGTCAGGCTAACGACGTTAGCAAGTTAATTGTGATTTAGTGCCAAATTACTAAGTGGCAACAAGCTAACGCTAGCTGTAGCTGCTAGTTCAAACACAAGGTGAACTTGTGGTCACGTTAACTCCCCTCAGTAAAAGTCGTATGATACAATTCAGGTAATACATTTTGAACGGTGTTGTTGTGGCTCATTTGACAGACATTAGCTCTACTAACCTTTTCCTGACGTCGTCTGGCAGAGACAGGGACGTTCTGGATGGCATCTTTATCACAGCTAATTAAAAGCGTAGGACGCAAACGTTAAAACTGCTTTAAAACACCGCTAAAAGACCGCTGTAGGCCGCCGTCATTCACCACAGCACGGCTCCACGGTGACTGACAGAGCTGCGTTGCTTCTTGAAGGGGATGCTACATGCAGTTCGGGCGCGCAGGCCGTCTTTTCGCGCGGAAACCCGGGTGTTGTGGATTCTACCACTTTACACATCCGCGGGTTAAACACTCTCTGTTTAAAACAAATATAAACTCCATTCTAAATTCACAAACACTATTAAAAACACAATTTTATATCATATATATTATGTTAAGCATAATTAAAGCTATGGGTTTGTTTTATTTCCACATATATATGTTTGCGAGGATAAACAGGGAACTGGATCCACCCCTTTTGCTTCACACTTGGTACAGTCCACTGACCAGGCGGAAATAAAATGAATGTTTATAATTTATACTAAAACTGCTGTACAATTTAGCTTCAGTCCATTTAAATTTAACCTTCTAAAATATTAAACTCTTTTAATATGAACACTTTATCTGTTTTATGTAATAAAGAGTCGGTGAGTAACAACTAAATGCGTTTATTATAATATAAAATGTTGATTCAAGCTAGGGGTTGTTAGCTGTCTGCCTTATTATTATTTTATGTATTAGATATATACACAGTACTTTATATGAAATCTATGGTTTAAACAGTACTGGGATTTTCAATGCACTGTTTTACATTTCATGGAGAAAACGTCCTTCAAACACGGCCATCTATTTGCTTATTTCACCACAAGATGACAGTATACCATTACATTTTTTTTAAACCCAGCCCATTTTTTGTTCAAATCAGTTAGCCCCAAAACACTCCAGACCTTTTACAAAAAATAAACCCTTTTGTTTATAAACTGATTTGTTAAATCCATATTACTATGGTTCAGCCTAAAACACTTTTAGCATGTTTTAATTCCTAATACTGTAAGTAAGCTATCTAGTTAGTACATAAATAAATGTGATGTTTTGCTGTTTGAGTATAAAGTTTTGCTATCTGTGGCGAATAGTATGTAAGCAATCATGAGAAACTAAATGCTTGAAGTGAAAACTGTCTTCAAGTTATTTTTTGATGACAGATTATAGATTAGAAACCTATTTTTGTCACACATAGTGCAAAAATCTTAAACCATCCCTATTTCTTGTCTTCTTTCAGAGTTGACTTAATATTTTTTCATTTATTTTCAGTCTAGTACTTAATCATTTACAATGTAATAGTTCTTGTTTGCTTACATATTTCATTCTGATCTATAGATTATTCGAGGATTACATGGCTCCTGAACAAAATAATAGTTGCAAATTGTATTTTTGGCTCTTTGTTCTAACAGTTTGCCACAGACATATTTTCCCCTATTCTTTAGTCAAATTTATTATAAATACATTTGATAACACAAACTAATAGAGACAAAATAGTATTTCTACACCGATAGGGTGAATTTTCAAAGAGCTATTAGCTGAAAAATTGTCATGCATGATCAGCTGACAGATGACCCATGTGTGCCATGTCTTTGCTTGATACTTACCTGATTTTAAAAGAGATGACATTTAGATGTTGATCTACTGAAAATAGTTTTCTTATTAAATCTTTAAAAAAGCAAAAAAGAAAACTTCAGAAAGTCTGAAGAACTAATGATCAAGACTTCTAAGTAAGATTCTAAGAAAATAGCCGACTGAAAGCAAACTATAAATAAATTATGGGTAGTTTAACACATTTTATACAGTATGTATATACAAATGTACTATGTTTACATTCTCTTAATTTAGCTGATGTCATTGGCTGTGACTTATTACGGCTTCATGGAATCTGCTAACATTTTATCTAAATATTGTTCTGAATATGATGAATTCTGAGTATTTTTTATGTAAGAAGTTAAATGTTTTGTGCATATAACCCCACTTGCAGGTTTCTGACGCTAGTGTAATATCCTGCAGAGTGCTGGGAAGACTTGGCAGATTTCCCAGCAGCGCAGCCTCCTGAGACTTCTTCAGCCAGTGTTCCCACCCAGGAATTCTGGATGTCTGACAGGAAACAGACCCAACTCTCCCAAGGTCAGTATAAGGCAGCCTCTCCCCCTAGCCCAAGTTCCCCCCACCCCCCCGTCACCCATAAATGCCTCCAGGGGGCCTTTTGTAATGTTTTCCTCTGACTAACAGACAGCTTAAGGCACCACACCCCCGTTTCATCCTCCTGTCGCTCTGCCCACTTTCCCATCGTTGTCCTGTCTTGCTATAGCCTTCAAGCAACTGAATAATTTTATTAGGTAAGAAAGCCATGATTAATGCCCACACCGAAATTGCACGCACTTTCAGGCTTTCATGTTGGAGCTAGTGTTTCTCTGCCCTTGTCAGAGCATGTTTAGATTTAACACAGCTTTTTGAATACTTAGCAGATCTCGGCACAATAACAGGACATCTCTGGACATGCAGAAAATAACAGCTGCATCTTGTTTTTTTTTTATTACACACCTTAAAATAAAACTTAAACACAACATTCATTTAGGTATTTTCATTTATTTTTATAAAATTGGAATGCAGTTAACAAAATGTTTATGTACCTCAATTAGTGTTTAAGATTGTACCAATTTAACACAGGCAGCGTGCTACAAGACACACAAAGCTATTGCACACAATACAAGTCATACAACACAAAATCATACATACAACAATACATACATACAGACATACATAGTTTTTCATATATTTATTATAACAGTTCAGGTACACAGTTTAAAACACCTTTCCACCCAAAAAAGGGGTAAAAAAAAAAACAACAACTGGGGGAAGAAAACATCTGAAGCTGCCAAAGTGCTTTTCACAATTTCTACTTGGCTGTCTACATGTTACAGTTAATATTGGGCAGACTAACGGAGAGAAGAGTTTTAACTGGGTGTCTACAGGAAGACGGTTAGTGTAACTCTGAATAACAGGAACCGGACAATAAAAAAACAAAAAACAAAAAAACAGGACTTCCTACAGTTGACGGAAGTTCCACGCTGTAGGATGTCAGAGAATAAAGAAGCTGTTCTCCCAGGAGGGCACCCCCCTTGTGTGCACACATGAAACCGGATCTTCTCCTATTTTGTAGAGGAGGTGAGCGAAGGGGGGGGCACTTCGGAAAGATGAGATGGGTTTACGCTTTTAGTTGCACAAAGCATATGGCCAGCAAAATAAACTAAGATGCTCACAATTTAATTTGTGTTCTTGGTGCAATAAACTGTTCACAATGAGAGTGACTTGTTCATCCCTCACTCTCTGCTCATCAGTGACTTGGTAATGAATCAAAATTATGATTAGTAATACTGTCGATAATGGAGCACGTGCCCCAAAACACTTCATTCATACATTCAGCCTTTTATTCTCTCTCTCTCTCTCTAAGAGGAAGACATAAAACAAGTTGGCACATTTGCTGCTATGTTGCTACAACACTGTCAGGGCATTGGTTCTATTAGTCAAAATCGCTGGAGAGCTGTCACAGGGTAAAATTCATGAGTGCCAACTCACTTTCTGAAATGTGCTTTCCAATTTGGCCTTCCTCAACGGAAACTATTTAAATATTAAAGACAATAGTAAAAGCAAAGAGAGACGGGTTATGTAGACAAACGAGATGAAGGGTGGTTAGTAATAGAAGCTCGAGCTGGAATAAATATCAAACACATTAGCGCTTACAAATGCCTTAGAATTTCATGCATTAAATGAAGCAGATTATGTACTTTCATTGTGATTATTTTAACTGGAGTCAAGCAAGGTAATATAGGGAATATATAGCCCTTGTTATGCTAAGGGACCACTCAATAAATTGGTTTCTGTACCGTAGAGTGCTCATCATTTCGTAAAGAACAAGTGGTTGTTGTACATGTTGGTCACTGGAAAGAAAAGTGATGTATTTTAATGAATAATTGAATAATCTACGAAGTGCAACTTTGCTATCTTTGCATTGACACTGCTGATGAAAGTCCCAAACTTAACAGAACTAAAAACAAAAATCATGCTTCAGTTTTTGGCTTTGAATGAGGATTTACATGTTCAGATAGAAAACAAACACATGGTAGGTATATACATAAAATGGCGAGCTCTGTGTTCTTTGATAAAAGGTACCAAAACCAAAGCTTTGCTTTTCACATTTCTTAAAACACCAAATTGGAACGTCGTCCTGTTTTCATGTATTTCACAACGGAACAATGAATCCACAGAATGCTGATTGTAAGGTCACACAGTTAAGATTGTAATGTGAGAAACGTCTGCATCACATGATGTGTCCCGACAGACATTCCTGTCACAGCTCTCAGTGCCAGGATGCGCTTGCTACTCTTTTAACATCTGCCCATCTCATTGTGGCCTCTTTACTTGATTGTAAATGCTCTTTAAAAACAAAAACAAAAGCCCTATAATGCGTTTGAACCATATCAGACACAAGTTTGCATGATGGGAATCGTCTGGTGTTCGTGTTTGATGGTGCAGTGTTCCAGAGAGCTGGAGCTCTTCAGAGGGACCCAACAGCGTTCGGACGGCCGCCCGCTTTGCAGCACCCCCCAGCAGCACAGCACACGCAGGAACTCCCTTCTCATTTCCTTGCTGCGCAGCATGTAGATCACCGGGTTAAGAGCTGAGTTTAGAGTGGCAAAGCTGAAAAACACCTGCGCTTTAGAGAGGACAGGGCAGAGCTGAATGGTGCAGGACGAATCCAGGAGCAGGATTGTGAAAGCAGGCAGCCAGCATACGATGAAGACGCCCAGCACTATCGTGACTGTTTTCAAAAGTGCATATGCTTGTGAGTTAGTTGCTTCCTGGTGGCTGGAGCTCACGATCAAATAGATCCTCACGTAGAGGATGACGATAGAGAACAGTATGAGGGTGAAAACAGTCACCACAAAAACTATGTATTTCTTGGAGTAGAGCGGCAGGACGGCCGAGCAGTCAGGGAGGTTGCAGATGCAGTTCCAGCCGATGATGGGAAGTCCTCCCAGCAGAATGGAGGTGACCCAGCAAGCTCCAATCAGGAGGAACATGCGACACGTCTTGGTGGAGCCGTACACTTTGACCTTAGTGATAGCAATGTAGCGCTCGATAGCGATCGCCAACAAGCTGAAGACCGAAGCAGATAGAGCGATGAACACGGTTCCCTCTCTGATGAACCACTGCACAGGCACCAGTTTTATAGTCATTGGCCCTGACAGGAATATATTAGCTATGTAGGCGGAGCCTGCCAGCAAGTCGGAGAACGCCAAGTTCCCAATGAAGAAAAACATGGCTGAATGGAACTTCTTGTTGCGCCAGACTGCAATCAGGACTAGAAGATTCTCAAGGATGATGACAGTGCAGATGATGATGAAGAAAATGTTAAGAGTGCTGAATTGTTCCTTACTCTCAATCCAATCAGTTGTGTTCACAATGCTCATGTTTTTAGCATTTGCATAGTGGTGGGTGATGAGATTCCTGTTGTAGTACTGGGAATACTTGCTCTTCATGGTGACTGGGTGGCAGAGCCCAGTGGTTTTACAGCAAGAATTCATTTGCACTGCAGAGTTGTGCAAAGTGTCTATGCCATTAAATTTTGCCTTTAGGGCAACAAACGGGCTGGGAGGGAAACTGCCAGTCCCACAGTCACGTCTCAGGAGCAGCTTGTGGGGTCACCTGCAGAAACAACAAAAACAGAGAGAAGGCCCGGGTTACTGACAGAGAAAATGCTGCTGTTTAAAAATAAATCAAAGTGATGGTTTTTTTTGGTATTGCTTGCCATCTGGGGTCTGTTTGTTTGCAGAAAATCTTAAACCATTGGATGGATTTTAATGAAATCTTCAGGAAATTGTAATTGATTGTTCATCTACAACTGATTAACTTTTGGAGCCAACTTGATTCAAGTTGGCCATCATAGCCAACTGATGTTAGAAAACACAAAAACATGGCTATAATTTAGTCGGTTTTATTGATACAGTATTGTGCTAAAATATTGTGTGGTAGTAGCTGAGAGTCATTCCCATTACATAGTCGGAGCATGACATCTCAGGATATTACATGAGATTACACATGATGTTACTTTGAAGAAGACCAAAAAAGCTACAACTTATTAGTCTAAAGCTCATGAAAGGCAGTGGGTGATATGCATTCTTTCAAGGCATCCTAGGCTTTTATTATAAATGTTTTATTTTTTCTAGTGTAATTAATTAGATGTAAAACCAAGTTTTTAAGAAACAATATAACTCTCAGTTTGCACTTTTTTTTTTTCGGATCCCTATTAGCCATTGCCGTAACAATGGCTACTCTTCCTGGAAAATGATCAAACTAAATAAAAATTTAAAAAATATCACCAAAAAACACAACTTTTAAAATCAAAACAAAGAAATTTGAACACAAATTCACAAATGAAAGGCTTCTCGTTTGCACTGCTTAGTGTAAGCTGTACTCTGTGTGCACATTTGCTACATCCCAGATGCAAAATTCACAAACGTGCCTTACATTATCAGAAACTTACTCCAATAAACTTTAGGATTTGCATTGCCCATGAAGATAAAATGCTAAATACCCCCCCCCCCCCTTTTTTTTTTTTGCAATGGTGAACCTGCTAAAGCAAACATCGTCTCCAGGTAAAAGAATGAAGACTCTGTGAGACAAAAGGTCTGAAGGGGGACATTCCAGTAACCCTGTCCGAGCACTCGGCTATCAACACACTGCATTGTTGTGTGGAGCCAACTATTCCACTCCAATGAGCTACTTCTTCAAACTTCAGCATAGCTTGTTGATCAGCCAGACCGTTTCGCCCCGACCTGCCCAACCACCCACTTCCAGCTAACTGAGAAAAAGCTTACAGCAAATCAAGCAGATACCCGAGAGGAATAAGTGGGGGCTTCAATAGGAGAAAGCCTGTTAAGACTTGATCGTACAGTATCACCGCAATTCACTTTTGCATTGCTGCTGTAAACAGAAAACCTTCACGTTAGTTCTGTCACGATGAAAGTTCAGTCAAACTGACTTTGCATCGGTGTGGGTATTTTTTTTTATTTCAGCAATCGTTCTCTAAAGAATGAGATAGACTTACAGGCTCGACATAAACAAAAAATAAAAAAGGACTGACACTTGAGGACTGAGCAAAACGAGTTTAAGGCAGGCTCTGGTAATCTCATTAGAGTTGAAGCTGGTGCTTTATACCTGACAAAAAGCAATGTGATCCCTCTACAGACAAGCTCCTAAAGTAATTCAAGACTGATGCTTCCACAGCCTGCTTGTCTTCACCGGCCCGGACGACTCCAACAAACCCGAGCTAAATAAATGAACGGAAACTGGGCATTTCACTATTCTGCTGGGCTTTCAGTCAAAACCCGAGAACCTAAAAGATAAAGAAGGAACAAAACAAAGGCGGACAGAAATCAGGCATGTGGAACGGCATCTGGACACAAAAGCAGGAATCTGTGACAGCACACACATAACGCAAACCCACCAGAGATTGCCACATGTGCAGGAAAATACAGTGTATTTGTTCGCCCACAAAGCTGATTTTGACTAACTGCACATGTGCAGGTTGAGCATCCAGCTGCCAGTAAGAACCAGCACACTGTTTCCTCCAGCAGGAACAATAGCCTCCTTCAGAGTGGATAGCAGTGGCCTTCAGTCTTAATAATGAGGCGGCACGCTTCCATTTGGCTGCTGAACTGTATCATAGCAGAAATAAAGTTACAGTTGAGCACTCCCTTATCGAGCTGCCGTCTCAGGATGCCTGTCTTTCGCCCCCTTTCAGACCCATTAATAGACACAAATAGGAGGCTTGAGCTTGAGCACATGTGAGAGCTGCACTGAGGTAATTACATTAACTCACATTATTGAAGAATAATGGTTTTACTCATGGAAAGTCTCCTTATATTCACAGTCCTGTGTCTGCGATGAGAAACCACAGACTCATTGTTTTATCTTGTGCTTCTTCTTCTTTTTTTTTAAACCCCGTCAGCTCTGGACAGCTCTCTTCCCCTCTGTCACCCTCTTGTCACCAAGGAGTCTTTTAGCGTCTGTCATCAAGGGATTTTGCTGCATGTGGGAAACCAGACCGGCTGGTTTGCCTACAACAATGTCTCTTGGAGCCCAGCCCTTCTACCTGCCATGTGCTTTTCACATGTTTCTGTGGCGATTGGTCAGCTGCAATGCAAACTTTCTGCAATGCAACACCCCCCCCTCACACACACTCAACCCTTTGTCGAAGTTTTGCCCTGAATTTGACCCAGACACCTCTGTCATACTTCCACTGTAGACAAAACACTTTGTCAGAAAGTTTGCTTTGCAAATAAATCCAATGGCTCCTTTTCTCGACAAATAGAAGGGAACAGAAACCAAGTTGTGATTTTTATAGAGAAATGTGTAGATGAAACTTACAATTCAGCATTTATTGTTGCTTCATTTAAACAAACTGCATGTGCATTTTTATTGCAGGGTCAGTTTAAAAGTAGTACTTTACAACAACTTATAAAAAGGGGAAATGATTGTGTAGTTACTTTTCCATTTGTCTTGTTGCAGCTAAAGTGGTTGTGAGGTACACTGCAGTTGTGTAGAGTTGTTTTAAAGTGATATAAGTTGGAAATACCGGTTTTTTGATCTGTGACAGGCTCTCTGCAATAGGTTCCGCTGATGCCTCAGTTATACAGGTGAAGGTGTAAAACGGCAACAGAAAAATACAAGCTCAATATCCTGTCTGAGATTCACAGCATAGCTCTAACAAGTTTATTGGAGGCGATAAAAGAACCAAGTGTGGACAAACGAGTAGAAATCAAGCGACAGGAAGACGTTAAAGAAGGGAAAAAAAGTGAGACAGGATATCCTCTCTAAAAAGAAAAAAATCTTAACACCTAAACCTTAACATGTGTTATCATGTGAGAAGAGATGCAAAGATAATGTGGTGGTGCATATTCCCATGCACAGATGTCACCAGATTTGTGCTTCACAGTTACGCCTACTCTGACAACCACATGTGCAGACGAGACGAAGAAAAAAAAAATGTTCCTTACGGTTAATATAACCGCTGTTGCATACAAGTTTTAGTGCACAGATTTTTGCACGTATGTATGTTTACAGTCGACTCTTGCACACTTTAAATCCCAGAGCTCTCTCATTCATTGTGGGACTAAAAGGTGCACAAAAGCCTCAGGTGTTTTTTTTTAAAGAAACACCTGATAAGCCCTAATTAGCAGTGTGTGTCTGCCCACCAAAGACCAAGGAAAAACCACCCAATTACCTGTCAATCTAGACTCAAATCTGGCTCCACTTTCTCTGGGTGGAAAACTCCTAGAACAACAGGATCGTCACACTTTTTTTCTTTGAGCTCACGATCTTCAACAATACCATTTGAATAAGGGGAAACCGAGTTCAAATTTGTACAGTTTACGTTTGCAAATGATCTTATTTGCATTTAAAAATGTTTACTTTTTACCTTGTTGCTATACTTAGAAGCGTTAATTGTGTCATGCTTTGCAGGGTGTGATGTGCAGAAGTCTTGGCATATATCTTTAGCCATCTGCCCAAATCCTGTCTGCACGCAACCCACTGTTATGGCAACAACCCATCTTCTGTAAAAGTCTGTAGCTTAAAATTTAAAAAATTAAAAATAAATCCACGTTTTCTTTCTTAAAATTATCATCAACTGCAGCTAAAAGGCAAAAATGGACTGCTGTGTTTTTGCCTGCATCTGTGTCTGTCTGTACAATGGACAAACTTAAAATTAGACAAATGGCTTTATAACTCACTTTTACAGATACTATCGCTTTAATAATGTAAGTCATTAATTGCAGTTTCATTTTTCTTCTAGAAAATACATGATCTGTCTTCTAATAAACAGATAAAGTCATCCATCTCCATTACAGAGATAGTTTCTAATACTGAAATGTGTTCTCATTTTATCCGCTATTATTAATAAAGTTGATCTTATCTGTTATAGTGCATGAACCAAGGACAACGGTTCTTCCGTTGTCTTTGATGTAACCCTCTTCTGTTTTGCCCCTTTTTGTAAAATCTACCTAAAACTATGCAAATATGACTGTAAGGTAAAAAAGGTAAAATTCCATAAGCACAGTAGTTAGAAATGTTTCCCCAAACATGCATTGACATGTCAGACACAAG
Source organism: Anablepsoides rubrolineatus (assembly GCA_031762495.1). NCBI lineage: Eukaryota > Metazoa > Chordata > Actinopteri > Cyprinodontiformes > Rivulidae > Anablepsoides > Anablepsoides rubrolineatus. The sequence goes on from JARVGW010000194.1 coordinate 13,439,632, forward strand.
GTGAGCAGAACAACTTTTACCACCACAAAGTTTCACCACAACTCCCATAAGTTTTCAAAGGAAGTGACTCAACTGCGAGACGGAGGCCTGACTCTGTTTGCACGTCTTCAAACTTCAAACTTCTCAGATTCCTTCATTTAATCAGTGATGAATGACACATGCGTTCCCGTTTGCACAGTTGGAGGTCAGTGCTCGTGCGGGTCGTCATGAGCCAGTACACACACATACACACACATACAAACACACATAAAACCCCTTGAGGCAGGCTTCTTTCAAATATTGAACAGCTTTATGCAACAGTGATGCCAAAGTCAAAAACAAAGGAAAGTGATGTGGCTGTTGGCATGAAGCTGCAGCATCTTTCTGTAGCGTTATCCATCACTGAGCCCCGGGCCTCTCTGTGTAATATCTTTTTACATAAGCAACATTATTGATCTTCACAGTCAATTACTGGGAAAATGCCCTGGTGTTTCCAGTCTCTTTCTAACCGGGGGTGAATTTAGAGGTCTGCTGTGACAACACAGCACTGTAATCTGGCCCTTCAAATGACCGTGAGATGATACACACAGTTGGCAAATGTGTTTGTTTCTTACTTTGCCTATCTTGAGCCATCATGCTCGCTTCTGTTTACACGCCAGGCTGCATCAAACTGATGTTGAAATGACAACAGTGAGAACAACATGCACATGTTTGAGGTAAAAACATAACCATCTGAACTTCCTCCTGAAAAGTAAAAAGTACATTGTTCTTACCCAGAGTAGAAATTGCTCGAAGACGGCTAGCTATTGCGAGATACTCACACCTCGAACGTCACTAAAAGACTACTTTTCAGGTAGTTGAGCTCCAAGTGTGAAGCAGTCACGTATGGTTTCTCTCACTCATCTGTTTTAACAGAGAGCCATAGTCAAAACAGTGAAGACAGAAAGTCTGACATGTTCTCAACATTTCCTGTACTGCACAAAGAACGTATGAGACAAGAGGAAGAAAGTTTGAAAAAAACATATAGCGTTAAAGCAGATATCAAGGTATGAAGAAGTGTAATCAAGAAGCTTGGAACTTGTATCATCAAAGCAGAACAAAAAAGCCAAACATGAGATGGGTGTCCGTGCAACATCTCATAGGTTTTATCTTTGAGAGAGGAACTCAGCTCGGATTATTTCAGTACTGAAAAAATGACATCAATAAACAGCCAGTAACTAAAACTATATAGTGTCCATAAATCACATCCTTTTTTACTTGAATAGAGAAGTATGAATTTTATTTTTGTCTCACTGTCATAGCTGCGTCGTGGCTTTAGATTGGAGGCAAAGGACAAAGTTCTTCCGTTTTTTAACAACAGATTAAACAGTTCCCTCTTGTGCTTTCATAGCTTTTAAACTTTAGCTCCAAAAAGCAAACTTTGCATTCTCTTTGTTTTGCCATTACACATATTCACTAAGGCTGCAAGACACGAGGGGAGTGGGTGTCCCCAATACATTGGGGGGTTTCATCTTATAATTAGGGATTACCCTTTCACTCGTCAAACAGTTTGACAGTTTGGGCACAGTCTCTTCTGAGGGTTCCAGTCTGTCTGCTGTTCTGTCTGGAGCTGAAACCTTTTTTTTTAAATTCTTTGTTTCATGGTAATATTTATTAGGCTCTGTCCATTTCTGAAGCTTTCCTAGGCTTTGTTGAGAGCAGCCCTTTGAATGCTTTCTGGTTCTAAGAGTGACCATGAGAGGAGATAAATACAAAAAGCTGCGTAAAGAAGGGCATCGTATAGCCTCAGGAACCATAACCCGCTTTACCACTTCCACCCCCTACGTTGTTCGTGCTACCCAACGGGGGTGGGGTGGGGGATCTACAGAGATGCCACCAGAGAGGCACATACTGGATTACGGTCACTGTTTAACTATTTCTGTCAACTTAAAGTCTCCTTTCCAAATCTGAGTCTTCACATTACTGTTTTGCATACTTCACTTTCATGCTGATCTCTCATTCAGAGTTGCATCATCTTTATGCCAAAGACCCCTCTCCTCGCCTTGAAAATTTGAACTTCACCACAGAGATCAAAAGATGGGACCACAAAGAGGTTATTAAATGCACATCAAGATAGATTTATTTAGCACACATTTTGGAGGAGACATGTTCTTATTGCTCGCTGTAAAAGATGTCATTCCAGTATTTAACAGCGTGCAAACCAACATGGAAAAAACAAATTTTGTATTTGCAGAATTTTATTTGCTACAAACAGGAAGGTAGATGTCACGCTAAAAGCTCGGCTGTGAATTTGTCAACATTCGCGTGGTAAAAAAAGATCACGTCAACCACAAACTGCTTTGAACAGCTGTGTGCACACTTTGCCCTGCTTATTTCTGCACTTACACGTTTTTTTTTTCGTGATGCACAAATAACAAACCAACAACAACAATGCCAGGTGTGAGAGTCTAACATTAAAAAAAGTGACATGTCTGTGGCTAAACTGGGCTTGATTCGGGTTTTACCTGCTCTGCCCCAGTCACGCTTTCCCAAGTTCTCGTCTTTAGAGTGAAACCTCTCCTAATGAATGGGTTTTAAGAATTTTTCAAGATATCTTTTGTCAAGACTCCTGGTTCCTATTCAACTCAGTTTCTGACCTTGAGCTCCACCCATTCTCAAGTTCTCCTACTTTGCTAGGAGATCGTGAGGACACCGTGGGAGAACTTATTTGCTGCACAGCAAGTCATGAGGACAAAACCCCACAAATGATGCTGAGGATGGAATATTATAGGAGTTCTCAAGAGTATTGATTGGACTGATGCTGCAGTGATTTACAGAAGTCTGAACATCTCAACAATCCCAGAGAAACATGTAAAATCAAAAAAATAAAGTGGAAAAGAAAAGGGAAATCATTACACAAAGAAAAATGATAACATCTACAGGTACAATATAACCATGGTTTGCCTCTATCATAGTACCCACTAATACGTTGATGACTTGATGAAGCCATTCATTGTTTATGATCCATTACAGAAAAACAACTGTAGACTCCACTGGCAAACACACATCCATTAAACACAGATCTGTTTTTATATAAAAAAACAAAACATGGTTCCCTGGTTATATTATATTATATTATATTATATTATATTATATTATATTATATTATATTATATTATATTATATTATATTATATAAAAAGCTAATACACATTGTTTTTCTTACATTGATAGTTAATGTGTGTGTAAGCTAAAAATCTGTAAGAGTTGGGCAAGTGTAATGAAGAGATGAGCGAAGGGATGCCAACTACACCATGCCTTTATTTATCTTTCAAAACAATGCCAACGTTCTTGAAAAAAGCTTTTTGGTATAAAGAAGTCCACAATTTCGATGTACTGGTACACATTTATGCTCAGATTTGTTGAGTTAAGTATAAGACTTTCTCCTTGGCTTTTAACTCAGTTTGAGGTGTTGATTCTGTTGTTTTTGTTTTTATGATATTAGATATAGGCTCATTTTATTTAGTTATTGTTTTGTGTATGTTTTGTGTTTTTAATTATGTACAGCACTTTGGCCAACACGGTTGTTTTAAAGCGCTTTACAAATAAAGTTGTATTGTATTGTATTGTATAAGACAGTGTTAACCTAGACACGAGGAAATGGTCAACGTAGCGGTTTAGCAGAAACTTTGCGAAATGTTTGAATGTCGAGTTCTGTCCTTAAGGTGCTCCACCACTTTGCTTGATCCCTGATATTTATGCTTGTCCGTTGTTTTACTTGTCCTTTACTATTTTTATTTCTATTGCATTTAAGAGCAAATTTAGTGTTATATTTCCACTCTCTTTTCTGAGAGTCTATGCTTGTTCAATTCCATCTAATGTGGGTCAACCACATGACTTGTGGTTTTTTGGCAGATTTATTTGACTACTTTGTTTACCTTTTTTTTAAGTTTTATTTTATGGTTTACAATATGTACCTTCCATTTATTTCCTGAAACTTTTTTTTGAACTGAATAATATTTGCATAGGAATAGAGAGACCGTAAACTATGACATGCATGTCTCTGATTATGACTGTCAGCTATGACTAAGACTATGATATGTTAGAGGATCACCCCACCAGCTATATTTCTTGGAAATTTTACACAAGATAAAAACTTGGGGGAAAAAAGATATTATCTTTTTGTATAGTACACAGCCTTGGTTGAGTTTTGGTTAGATAATATGTCATGTATGACTAATGTTGCTATGTAACTTTTCAGAGGAATACAAAGTCAAATCTTTGACTTTGACTGTCTGACAGTTAATGTGATGTGGATGTACTTGAGTATTTGACAGTTTTACAAACAGCACCCACTTCCACTAAATCTGTCTGTTTCAGGGAAGCTGTCTGACCTCTATTATAACCCAGCTTGTGGCTGCTGGTTAGGTTCATCATGTCTTTAAGCTTTGAAAGATTTAAGCCAAAGCCTTTTCTGCATAAGTGCCTATAATAGCTGTATCTAAGACAACTTGCCATCAGCTGGTTGTATTTTTAAAGTCTGTCAGTCATTCAGAAAATCTGAAATCCAATGACTTAAAGAGCTCCAGAGGACGAGACAGAGTAAACTCTAAAGTTCCAAATAAAACGAATGGCTTCAGCAGGCTCTTTTCTGGCCACATGAGACAACTCAAAATCCAAGAAATCTGTCTCCTGCATCTCGGGAGGTGGGGTTTTTCAAGTGGTCTCGTTGAGTTTTCCAGCTGCATAAACAAAGCCGACTGGAAAACAAAGACTTCCAACAGCAAAGATAAAACAACAAGCTCTCCAAAAAGTAGCAGGGTCTTTACGTGTACCTGCTCAGGGATTGCTCACAAGTTAGCTCTGGAAATGACCGGAAAACGGGAAGCCGCAACACGACCGCACTGATTAAGCCTTGTACTCGAGCAGACAGTTTGAAGTCGCTCCCATGCAGATTATAAATCACTGCACAACCTAAACAGTGGTTGCAAAGTACCGCAGATCACATCCAAAGCCACAGTAGAAACCAGAAACCCTGTATTCAATCTACTTTTCCTTTTCTCTCCAAGATGTATAATGTTATACACACAAAAAATGTCTGTCAAATTAAGCTGTTTTTTATATGCATGTATGCTTCTATCTGGCAGCCTTTTGGAAGTTATGCTAATTCAAGCTTGAAATGTGTGGAGGAGGAGGAGGAGGAGGCTGGCGTTATCCTCACGCTAAAACGCGTTAGGAAGTCCTGGCATGCTGCTACAAGCATCAGTGCCTGGTCATGGGGGGTCTCACGGTTTGTCCAAGGGCTTCAAGTGGAAAAGGAATGTAAGCTAAGACTTAAACGCTAATGGGTTCTTTCACTCTATAAAAACACCTTCTTAAAATAGCTAAAGGCACTTTCCCCCCTCATCAAATATCAGTTTATGTAAATGTTTATGCAATAATCAGAGCCGAACCTTTACAACTCAGAAAAGTTGTTTTAAAAAGAAAAAGACAAAAGGAAAGGAATGGTAGTGCATTTCTATTCCTCTACCTGCCAGGCCTAATAAAGTGCATCCTTGTTTTGTTTTTTTTCCTGTCCTGTTTATGAAATGGGGCAACAACAAAAAAAAGCAAAGTTGGCCATATTTATTCCTTTGATTTGAGACACTCCCAGCTCCTGGCTGTGATTCAGAATGCTACATGCTGTCAGCTGTGTGTTGTGACTTGCATTTCAGCAGCTTGCGAACAGAAGGCGTTTATTTTGCTCCAGCTGCCGCACCCAAGAAAAGTGTTTTTCTGCAGAGTACCAGCAAGGTCTCTGAACAAATAAAACCCAGATGGTAGATTACTATTAAAATCAAAGATTGACCCCCATCCCCCATAAAATAATCTATAAACATAAGTTTGCTCTCATGTTATCTTTCGTGGCATCTAACCTGTATGTCTAAATGTATTGACTTTATACTTGTATTGACCTTTTACTATACTTCATTTGAACAGGTACAGACAAGGTGCCTATGGCTGAAGACTCCTCTGATCAGACTCTATAAAGTATTAAGCACAGACAACAATAGAGAAGCTGGTCTCCCCAAGGAAACTGCCTCCTATAAACGGGCCGCTCTCAGGCCTGAGCTGAAACGTGAACCTCAGGGACCGCCAACACCCACCCACCACTCGTTCCTGCCTTCACCCCCCCCCACCCCCCCAGAGTGATCCAAGATTTTTATTTTAAAAGTCCCACAGATATAGTTCCCACCACTGAAATGCCAATAATTTATTTAGCCCTCCATGCACTTACAAGTCTATTTATTTATCCAGCTCATCTGTTTGTCTTCATTTCTCACGCTACCCCGTTGCAGTCCCCATTCAGGAGGTTCAAGTTACAGCAGCGGAGAGTGGGCTGTGAGCTGGGCCAGCAGCAACCAAACACTGAACTTATGAGGTAATGGGTTGGTGGTCTAGGTCAATATTTCTGTACTTTAAGGCATTAGCGTTTCTTATAGAAGAGCTTTAAGTCTGTTTCATGACTGGCTATTTAAGCCTTAAGCTGTGGTCACAGCACCCTGATGGTTTGCACCAAGGCAGGAGACGGTGATGGGGGGAGGTGAACAAGCCTGACAGAAGTTGGCCTGCTCAGGTGGCAGGTGTCGTTCTGGTTGCATGCAAATCTAAAGCACTGGTGGCCACATCGTATCTCCAACTGGTCTTACTGGAGGAAGCTCCTGTGTCCATGGGGTGACTGAAGTATGTTTCCATTTGCACAACACAAGCATCAATGGATCTGTTGACAGGCCCTTCAACGCATGATAGTCTTATCCAAACTCTACGCTTCCGCCTAACCCCCATTTCTAGATGTTATCGCAGTAAGTTGTTTACTAGTTTTAATTCATCAAGATTTATAAACATCTGCAGGTTTTTTTCTCTTGTTACCACAGCTGGGAATTGAGATAACAAGCCTGGGCAGTTTCAGTCTGTTAATGAACACCACACCGAGCAGAGAGAGTTGGACCGAGCACATGATAGAGGATGACGGATGGGGGCATTTATCTCAGCAATAAACAGGAGTTCCGCTAACTTATCATCTTATCACACCGTGACTTGAGGATTCTCCCAGGACAGCTTCTGGATAACTGACACCTACGTTTCCTTCTCTATAGACAAACTGAAAAATGTTGTAGGAAAAACACTCATTGGGACAAATCATGTGAACAGAATAAAACTCACTGCATTATGATTAGAAAAAAAAAAGTGCAAATTGTAACAAGCTGTTCTGTTAAGTTTGAACGGGAGGAGCATTGAGGTGCCTCATGAGATTAACTCCTGTACACAGGGGGATAATGGAGCCTATTGTCTTATTAATACATCCTTTCAATACAATGCCTTCTTTAGAGTGACGGATGAACAAGCCCCAACAACACATCGGAGGGGTCAGAGCTGGGTGGAAAGTGGCGGGGGTGGCACAGCAGGCTGCGCAACGGCTCCAAGGATCAGGGATTGTGTGTATGTGGGGGGTTCCTAACGCCCTAACAAAAACTATAGTTTACTGTCTACAAATGATGCAGCAGGCTGCAACCCCCCCACCCCCTTCTCCCCCCACCCTGTATGATGGACATGTATTGCCCAGTCAGTGTGTTGAAATTAACATCACACCGTAGCGTGCATAAAGGCGCACCATTTTACGCGCAATTATTAACCGCAGCAGCGACGTTTTCTCCTGCGTTCTGGGGGCTAAAAGTGCAGCTCAGTCCCGAAAATGTGGGAGTTTTGGTGCTGCTGACATTTAAGCGCCTGCCTGAGTGAGTCACTGTGCACATTTGGAGAATTTTAACACCTCGAATGCGGACTTTCCTGTTATTCATTCACGCTTTTGTTTACCGAGAGAAAACAATACTGAGAAGTTTGAGATAAAACTTATTTCTTTTTTTTTTTTTTTTAGGCAGGCAGGTTTTGTTGCATAAGGACGGGAAGCGCAGCGGAGATCCTTTTGTTCGGCTGCAGCACATGTTAGAATAAATCGCACAGCTGCTCCAAAACTACTTACCCCATGAGAGACGTGGAAGGAAGAAATTCGTCTCCAGTTGTTCCTCACTCGACTTCCTCCTCCGGGGTGCCGCAAAAAGAATAAAATAAAAACACAAAAGCTGCGACAAAAGTTCAGCTCTGTCCTCAGGAGGAGGCGAGAATCAACGATGACATGAATCAAAACTTTGGTAGAAGGCTAGACGGCATGTCTCGTCTCGTCAGTGGTAAATCCATAACAGGTCTGCTGCGCGCCCAGACAGAGGAACCCAACTGTCCCAAAATTCTGCGATTTCTTTAACAAAAATGGGAACTGAGGCGAGACAAACACAAAAGTCTCACTTTCTCTTTGGTCTGATTCTCCTGCTGCTCTGAACAACAGCTCTATGGGCTGAGCGTCAGGGAGGCGCGCGCACAATAGGCTCCTCTCACACCCACACACACATACACACCGCGTGGGGTGTGTGGAAATATCATGTGCCATAAAAGCTTTGCGCGTTGTCTTTTAGCACATTTCAGTGGACAGCAATTCGTTTGGAACATTCTGTTTAAGCCAGTCTGTGTGCTTTACAGCACAAAAATAAAATCCAGATGTTCCACTTCATCACTTCCTTTCTTTTCCCTAGCAGATCCCCAGCATGAGCCAAGGTTTACAAGTTTTAGCTCATCCTGTCTCTGTTTCCCTTTGGGACTCATATGGCACTCATAAATTTAGTTTGTGATTTAAGCATAAACCCAGCAGTTGTTAGCCTTTTCTCAGTTTTTTTCTCCCCATCTTTTTGTCCTTTTTTGTTTGATTTATTTTACATTAAAGGAGTAGTCTTGTCATTTTTCAAGTGTTCCATAAAATAGCAGTCATGCTGCATTCTATTTGTGCTCACAAGTCCGAGTTCCAAGTTGGTTAAAAACATCTGGAACACCCTCTCCAAAGTTGGAGTTCCAAGTTGATCAGCCCTGAGCTCAAAATTCAATATGGCTGACTATTTATCATCTCCGTCACACGCAACACTTTCCAACATATTTGTGACTTTGCTGCCATTTGTCTGATGCAGATTTTCACTGGCTGTGTCTCAATTCAGGGGCTGCATTCTTCGAAGACAAAAAACTGAAATAGACAGCGGCACCTGAGTAGCCCAGGATTCATTGCGCTGTCAGCAAACTAAACAGGAAAACAAAGATGACTGAGGGTTTGTTTGTTTGTTTGTTTTGTTTTTTACCAAGGTTCGATAGTTTGAAAATTCATCACAGACCAAAGAATTTGGTTTTAAATGTATGTTTACAACTTAACTGATTAAATTTATGTTGCAATGAGATATTAAATACAATGCAATTACAAGCACTGATACAGGAGCTAAACCCAAATTAGTAATGTTTTTTTAAATGTATTTACATGTAACCTTTTTAATTAGGGATGCACCAATATGAAAATTTCAGCCAATATCTATATTCAATATAGTTATTGCTGTTAAGATACCACTCGACCAAACATTTCGCCTCCCAAAACAGAAACACACATTTAAAGTATGGAAAATCAATATCGGACATTAATATCGGCCTTGTTTTTACATATTGGGCCAAAACCGATATTCTAAAACACGACCAATATCAGCCGATACCAATATTAGTGTTGATATATCGTGCATCCCTATTTTTAATTGAAGGTAATCCTCCAGTGAAAAGACATGTTAGTACATGTCCCAACGCATTTTACATCTGAAGGCATGTGATATAAAACATAACACCATGGTAAAGGTCACAGATCTGACTGATTTTATTAGTTGTAAGTAAAACATTGTAAAGTTGGGTCAAACATCATTCCCAGATCCAAGATCTGTATCAGCCAAACCATCAGTCATATCAGTGTAAGCCTGGAAAAATGCTATAAAAATGTGCCTTATAGCCTGTAGGGGTGCAACAATACACACATCTGTATTGAATGGTTCAATGCAGTACGCACTTATCGAACAATACAGATTTTTAAATTTATTTTATCAGCTCGTCCTCTGAAGATGCTGTGTTGAAGGCTCAGTGGATCTGCGTTCGACTACTCCACCTATAGGCTGCATTTTTGAGCGCAGATCCACCGAGAAACCTGCTGTTTCAGCAAAATTTAATTAAAAACTACTTTTTTGGTTAAACAAACATTCATAATCAATTTCAATAAACTACAAGTTAAGAAGGGCACAGAAATGTCTCTTTTTTTGTATCGGATAAATATTGAACCATGAGACTAAAGTATCGGACCAAATGATGAATTTTCTGTACCGTTGCACCCCTACTAGCCTGGACAAAGACGTCTGCCTTTTTCGTCATACTTTGTGCTCTATGTCCGAATAAGGTATTAACTATTGATAACTGTTTGTCTGAACATCACTTCAAAGATGACGCTTTACAGAGCTGTCGTTTTTCTGTTTTTCCCTCCCCTTCATAGGTGTAATAAGGAGGGGTGAGGTGAGCTTGTTAGTCATCACGGCTGTGTCTGAGACTGCAGGTGCCTTTTCTGGTGAAAGAACCTCTATCCAGCCTCCGAGGAGGTAATAATGTCCTCACTGTCATTATCTTGAAAGCCCGTCCCAAGAGGCTATGATGTCATGTGTAAATCAGGAGCTTCCTAATGTTAGCAGGTATTAGTGTGGTTGCGAAACATTTCCATCAGCTTGGTTTCAGTGCTATAGAAATTTGTTTTCATTAGGAAAAAATATGGGTATTTCCAAACTACTTTCATAAAGGAAAATGAAAAATGAAAGACTTTTTATTAAGAAAAAAAAAACTGATCAGCTGCGTGACAGAGTGACTTTCAGATACATTTTTACAATGAGTAATGCCACAATTCTGAGCAGGAAACAGATGGCACTTCTTCAAATAATTTCAGATTCACACATGGTGGTTTGGGTTTTTTCTCCTCCCTCCAGGTTAGACTTGTGTGAATTACGTCAGAGAGTGTTGGGATGGGAAACTACTCCAAACCCCCCAGTCTGCTCACCTCCAGCAGTGCAGAACTTATTAGTAAACACTGTTTCCAGATGAGTCTTTGTCTGGACTTTACCAGTTTCAACAGCGGTGACTCCTATGATTTGTCTTTATGCTTTATTAGTGAGACAAATATTGCGCAATCCACTCACGCAGCACTCATTACTGCCACCCCCACAGGGATGTTGCAAGTAGCTATACTCTCTTAACAAAACTGAACTTGTAACAACAAGAAAATTAAATTACTAATACCCATGTTAAAAAAAATAAATCCACAATCTTGAGGGAAAACAGTTCACTTTCACAATTGTACATGCATGATAAATCTTTTGTTCTCACTTTCTGTGTTCTCTAACCCAAGGAGTGAGCTAATGGATGTGTAGCAGGAAGCCCTCATGGACTGACTGCTCACTGTCAGCAGGTTTATTGTGGCACCCTTTCAGGGGCTTACTTCGCTAAAGCTGCCCCAACGCTGTGTCTCTCACTGGGCCTTTAGGGGAGGGGTCAAGAGCCTGACCTCACTTCCTGTTGGGGGGCTCCTCACAAGCATTCCATTGTCTGTGAGAATGTGCACAGGCTCAGGGGACTCTGCACATCTGGCAGCTGTTATTAGCAACCTCCTGTGCCCACCCCTTCATCCCTGATGGGGATTACTTCATTTGCCTAAAACAAGGCAAAATTAGAAAAATTGTGCTTCCTGTGAAAATGCAGCATAAATGCTGAAAGCTGAAAGATTGCAGAAATTTGCCGAAGAAGCAGAATTTAAGCTGTTCGAGCTAAAAAGGCAAAATGAACTAAAACCTAATAAGAGCAAAGTTCAACTGAAAGCCAAAAGTAGCAAAATACTTGCTGAAAGCTATATGTAGCAAAGTTAATTGTAGCAAAAACTAAAAAAAATAATTGCTAGAAGGCTACAAGGATAGCTAAAAGATGTAAAATGCTAACAAAAAGGTTTGGAAAAAAGTACACAGTAAAATCCAATTAGTTATAATTACTTAAAAAAGCTTGTAAACTGATTGCACTTAAAAAAAACAAGTATGCTGAACTAGGTATTTTAAGTTGTAGTAACCAGTACTTTCTTTGTAGAGTACATTTATATTATGAGCTGAAGCAACCAAGAAAATAAAGTAGCATGTACTTCAGAATTATTACCTTAATTTACTTGATCATTGCATATGAACTTTACTTTATTTGGTCTATTTAACAGTCCAAAATTCAGCTCAATTAGTATTTGTATTTCCTTTTGCAACTACTAATGCTGCTAAGAGGCTATGCAGGTAAAGTAATTGGTGGAAGCTAATCTGCTAATATTCAACACATTAGCATCCACCATGTGTTAATATAGACAACACTTTTTAATAGCAATGAAGATTGTCATCATTTTCCCTCTATACTGTATGTCTGTGACACAGACCTCTCATGGTGTCAGCTACAGTCAGTAACCAAAACATCAACACAAATGTCAAATCATACCTAAATGTGTGACATGACAACATTAGTGAACACAAATCAAAATGGTTTCTGAATCACAGATAAAGGTGTTTTTGTGTCCTTTTTTAGAGGTGTTTTCATAAAATTATCCGTTTCAGCAGCAAATAGCTGGAGCTAGAGTGTTAGTGTCTGAGCTGATTGGAGGAAAAAGCAGGAAGAGGGAAAAAATACTTAAACTCGTGTTTCTGCTAATTGACAGAGTGAATGTATGTAAACATTATTAACACTAAAAGATTGGACTGGTGCATTCTGGGCCGGAGTGACTGAACTGCACACGCTCACTTCTTTTTCTTTGAATGTGCAGTGGGAATGACATTTGCTTCTTATTTCTAGTGAGCCTAACTCTAAATGGAGCAATGTTCACACTTAAGTATTTTTCACTTTTCACAATGCAAGTAACTGTTACTTAATAAATACAAGTCAGATATACAAATTATTATAAGCAAGTAACTAATGTGTGTAAGTCAGGATAGCTATTGGATTTTAGAATCAGACCATAAGCTAATGGTAACAAAAAGCTATAGGCTTAAAGTTTAAAATTTAGAAGGAAAAGTTTTGACTTTTTTAAGCGTCTGCAGCAGACAGAAAAAGATAATCACAAAAACATTTTATTTTGAGAGTCAAGCTGCTAATAAAGGACCCCTTTCAGAAAGACAATCTGCCATTTAAAACAACCCAAACAAAAATAAATGATGGTGGTTCAGTTGAATGCTACTGGAAGTTTATTCATTATGCTATTATTTCATTAGATTGTTTTTTCTTATGTAGACACTCGTGGTTGTTTCCACTGAATACTGCCCGTGTTTGAACACAGTCTGTAGTCTGTTGCAACATGTTCTGTGTGCAACATAAATTGCCAAATGGATTGGGTTAAGCTGTCAGATGCGTGAAACAACGTAATACGGTGTAAATGACAGCGTCACGAACTGCTATGACATTTATTGAAGTTTGAATCGCTTTACATGGTACTTTGCTCTGGAACAGACTCCAGTCCGGCTAACCTTTAGCTCCACTCCTTAACTAGAATGTCTCCCCGATGAAGTTGTGATGTTTGATTGGATTAAAGGTTAGCCTGTAGTCATGCAATGGCCCTGTTACGAGAAAGTTGTGGTGTCAACACAACGGAGTTGCAGTTTGTACACAAACAGGATGTGCACAAACCTGCTGAAATGACACAAAGCTCCTCACATGGTGGAAACTTTGACACCAATTTTGGCGGATTCTGCAAGGATGGAAAAAGAAGATATACTCAAGTGGATTTTAATACTGCTGCTTTATACTAAACGATCATTTCTATCACAAACTGAACATTTAGACTGTGTGAGATTACTCTTAAAAAAAAAAACAAGATCCGTATTCTCGCCAAACCTGCAGTCATTGGTTTGACAATACAACCTGCACTTTTACAGCAACAAACATAAAACAGCAACATAAAGTTCAATGAAGTTTCAGGTGGGCTGTGGTCTCCTGAACCTGTTTTGAACTTATAAGACACACGACGAGTCGCAGATCCTACGTTGGAGATTCACCAGCAACAGAAACTACTGAGTCAAATTTACAAAGACAAGACACCGCATAGAATTTTTTTTCCTCCCTCATCTCTGTCGATTCGTGGTTCAGAGAACAAAAAGACCCAAAAAGGCAACGTCGTCTCTGCAGCTAGATGCTCTGTGTTCCTCCTTTTAGACTCAGGATTACACTGGGGAAGTCATTAACAGCACATTCTAACTGTTCTCAGGCTCTGCATCCAATGAGGCGGGGACTTTCCATTCCCTGTTTGTCCTCATTTCTTTAGCAAATAAAGTTGGACCACAAATGTAACTGTCAGTGTATTAATGATGAAAAAAAAAAAGCGGAAATCCTTTTGGCTCCAACGGTGTGTCCTATGTTTGCTGTTAGGTGTACCTGTGAGTCATTTATACGTGGGCATGTGAATTATTTCCAGTTAATTTAGATTTTAAAAAATGTTTCAACTAAAATGACAAGAAAAAAATACTCATAGGTTACTAGGAAAAAAATGCCACTACTTTCTCTTTCACTTAAAAAAGCACGTTATAAAATCTTCCTCTTTTCCGTGCACAGATGCTCCACCAGCAGCAGATGTGTATTTTTAGAGTTTTAAAAACTTTTCAGATCATGTGCGTTATGTTTGAGTCAAGGCAGTGTGATCTGAATTACAAAATCACCAACAAACAGAAGGAAATCCATCATGCTGGCATTTAAGCTGCTGTTTTTACTACAGTATTATTCAAATGAGGCTTTTTATTTCCCCAAAAGAAGACAATGAAAATATGGTTGTTTTTCTGCCGTCAGATTGTTGTATGAATGTTGGTTCAGTGTTTACGCTTTTGTTTTCATCTGGATGTTGCAGTCTATTTTTTGCCAACTCTATAGTATTTTAGCCATTTACGGTTCAGTCATTCAGAAAATGACTGCTATAACTTGCTTTTTGTAACATTTTAAATGATTTAACATTACTTAAAATGAGTTCTCTCATAGAAATACATTGATATTTTTCAAATTTCTTAAAAAACTGTATTCTTTAATTTTGTATTTTTATGCTGGTTTGAGCTTTCTGTTAGCTTTATCTTCTTTAAGCTTCTAATGTTCTGCTATTTTTAAATTTTAGCTGTTTTTCTTAGCTAATCTTTTCATACTTTTAGATTTTATCCACCTTTCTGCTACTTTTACCTTTTAGTTTCTGTTCTGCTACTTTTAGCTTTTGCTTTTTTTGGGGTTTTTGCTATGATAACTTCTTTATGATTTGTTTCTTTTATTTATTTTTCTGCTTATTTTAGCTTTAACAAGTCAGATTGTTTAACAGATTTCACTAGATGCACTC
Source organism: Anablepsoides rubrolineatus (assembly GCA_031762495.1). Classification (NCBI taxonomy): domain Eukaryota; kingdom Metazoa; phylum Chordata; class Actinopteri; order Cyprinodontiformes; family Rivulidae; genus Anablepsoides; species Anablepsoides rubrolineatus. The sequence goes on from JARVGW010000194.1 coordinate 13,454,890, forward strand.
AGCATTTGTGCTGCAGTTTGACAGAAAAGGCCATTTCTCTGGTTAAAACACACGGTTGAAGTCATCATTCAGTTCATAAAGTCAGCTGTGCTGCTTGTGGCGACAGAGATTTTGTCTCTTTTACTGATCAAGAAGAGTTCTGTCTGGAGTTGGGGTGTCTTATCTTTCTGTGCCTTCTAAACACCGAGCTTAAGTGCCACATTCTCCGCTTCTCACAGCTTTTAGAAGTTCATCCACCCTTCCAACTTACCCGCCACCCAAAAGAGTGTAATCTTACTCCTTATCTCAGAACAATCTGAAAACGTTGGTTTTGCATAAGAAACGTGATCTGTCTTTTATGCAGTGCTGTAGTCTCACTCTACCTGCACTCTTTTGCCGTTGATAACTTTTCAAATTAAAGGTTGGTATTGCCTGTCACCTTACGTCACACTTTTTATTATTGTAGTCATTCTAGTCAAACCTTGAAAATACCATTGCAAGATGTCGTGCTCAGAGTATGACGTGCAGCTATTACCACACCGACCTTTAGCTTAATGTCTGTAAAATTACCTGAATTAGCCTGGAAAAAACATTATCATCCTCATCTGTGGCATTTATTCTACTGTACAACAACAAAAGAGTTTTAGCTTTACATTTTTTTTACAGAAATCATTGTAATTCTTGCCTCCAGTTGGCAAAAATGCCACATTTTTTTGGCACTTTTGCAACATTTCATGCTTCTAACTCAAATCCTGAGTATAAAGTTACATTATTTGTACAGTTTTGCCCTATTAGTTTGTTCCCATGGTTCAGTTTAGCATTTGTCCCAGTTACCCTGCCTGATTATTAGTATAGGGTGTCTGTTGTTTTTTTTTTTTTGAATCCTCTGGTCCACTCAGGACAGTAAAGCCCTGGGCCCACACAGTTGTAGTGGGGGTTAAAACCATGAATTTTGTGGCTTCCTGAAGATTAGCACAGTGTTTATAAAGCCTCACTGAAGTACCCTTAGAAAAACAAATATAAATCCAGACATTTATCATTAACTATTTCCATCAACTTTAAAAGCCAAAGCTTGTTTTCACACCGCAGAGGCAGAAGTGATGCAACGGCTGGACTGTGGTCAAACTGTCGTCTGGCGGTAGTCTGTAGTCCCTTAAGAGCAGCAACAAGACAAAGCAAAAAACATCCAGCAGAGCCACAGATAAGATTTCTGTCATTCAATCCACAGAGGCGTTGCCAAGGGGGCAACTTAAAAACCTGTTGTTTTGACCCGAAACCATATGGCAGCTGTAACCGGCTTCTCTTCAATTGATAAAGAAACCTCATGCTGACACGTCTCACTAGCTTTCTCAACACCAGGTGAAAAATATTTGTGTTAGGTTTGCATGAAGCTGATTTTAAATCCTAACGTCTGATTTTAATACTTTGCTAAAAGCCTGTATGATGTTCTACCACATCCTGTTCTCTCTTCCTTGACATCCGATGGCGACGTGAGATTTGAAAGAATGTTACGTGCTTTTTGAGTTGTTACACAGCAGAACAAAGAAAAAACAGACGTGTTTTTTTTATCGTCTGCCGCCAAAGGAGAAGACAAAGCGATTGTGTTTTTGCTCGTGTCTGCATTTGTTATACTGTAAAATATCTAATCGATAGATTTCAAATAAACTTTCAGGAATTAGTTATTAACTGATTAGCTTTAGGAAACAAACCAATTTAAGATTGCTGACACAGCTTGGCAACAATAGCTCACACAAAAACAACTATACCTCAGAGAATTGTAAGTAAATAAGTATGTAAAGTTTGTTTTATATTGCACCTTTCTTAGATATAAAATCACAAATGCTACAAAAGCAAGAAAAAATGTAACATCACGTGCATAGAAAGTAGAAGTAAAACAGGGTCTACTTTAAAGGTATTGCAAAATAGACTGAACAGAAGGACAGAGGACACCAATAAACTGCAATTTATTTCTATACTTGTAACTGTAACTGTAAACAAATTGACGTGGTAGTAGTTGAGACTCATACTATAAGTGCTAATAGATTATGTGAAATCATGAACGATCACAATATAACAGGAGGTCGTGCACAATATGTTTTTTTACAATTTGACCCAAAAAATCTGGAACTCTACTAATCCAATAATTATATAATCCTGCATAAAATGTTGCGAGCAATTAGCATTCCTTCAAGGAGTGCTGGACCTTTGACTTTTTCTGTTTCTGCAGATTTCTGATGATTGTAAAGTAAAATGATAGACAGAGGCAGGCTGTAGATGGTTAACAAAGGAACAGAAAAGAGGTGGACATTTAGAGGAAGTGAGATTGATCAATAGAGTGTAAAACAAGCTTTCTGGAACCGGGTCGAGCGTGCACCAATTGGATTCTTGCCTGGAGGAGTTTGGATATAGGAAGCTGGACAAGATGCTCTATGCAGTTTTTTTTTTTTTTTTGCTCGAGGCAGAGAGTTAAGTATTTGTTTAGGAAGGCATGTTTATAAAAGGGCATTTGTCCCGACAGATAAATCAAAAGGTGTACATTTCTTTTCTGCAGGAGGCAGTTTTTAACTTCCCAAAGGGAAGCTGGGTCTTCCCTGCCAGAGTAAATGCAAAAGGTGGGGTTATCAGATAAGAGGGATCAGGGTTGAGGCCATTACTTTAATCCGTGCTGTTCTCTAACGTAAACTATATGCCTCTGGTTAAAAGTGAACAATCACAGAGTGGCGCCGTTAATATTGTAAAATACACTTCACACAGGAGCACAAAGGGATGTGAGGAGAGATGGCAGGAGGGCAGCAGGGGCGTAGATCTCACACGTTCCTGATACCGCCTGGAGCACTGCTGCCGTTAAAGCTGACACAGATATAAACATGAACACAATGAACGTGAGCCAGACCATCACCCTGACAAGGGGTGGGATATAAAAGCTTCTTTAGAGGCCATGACAGGTTTTGGTGTCTGTGTTCATTTGTCTGTCTGTTTGTAAAAGGTATCAAGAACAACTCAACTGATTTTACTGAAAGTCTTCACTAGAAAGACATCTACAATTGATTAACTTGACCTTATGCCCCCTTTACACTAGTGCCACTTAGTGTAGTGTCGGTATGGTCAGTGTTGGAACGGATCAGTTCGGGTGCTTTTCCATTGACGTTCCAGTCCGGTTCCAGTGGGTGTGTTTTGGGCGGTTGGTGGAGGTGGTTTTTGGGTTTTTCAAAAAAGAGTTAGTGCGCAAAATGAAACACATTTGCCAAATAAGTTATGAAATAAAAAAATAGCTAAAAATTTGAATTAAAGTCGGATGGAAACACGACTAATGTTGCTGCTACAATTGAAAAAAATGGTATCTCGAGTTGTTGTAAAGGCAGCTCAGACGCAACCAGTGACCACCCCCTAGCCAATCAGTGAAGAACAGTGTTCTGATGTCACATTTTGGTGTCGACTGGGACCACTTGGAACCACAAGGAAGTAGGTACTAAAAAAAGGGTTGGTTCCAAGAATCTGGCCTAATGAAAATGGCTTGGAACTGTACCGAACCGTACCTACATTAAGTGGCGCTAGTGGGAAAGGGGCATTAGACAACAAAAAAAAACCTCGCCTTTTCCAAACTTCCGAGTCAGATATATCAACTGGAACAGCCCAAGAAAATAAACTAAAATGTTGGTGTGGTAGTAGGCGAGAGTCATCACCAACAGATATTCTGAGCACTAACACGTCTTATAAGATCTATGTAGTATGAGCTTCAAAGAGTCTGAGACGATGACTCAACAAGCCTATTTATCTGAATATTTTCTAACTATGTGTTTATAAGGGAGGGTATGTTTGTAAATTACAAATGAAAATCATGACACATGACGCAAATCATGTTGCTTTAACTCTTCTTTTATTGTGACAGTTTGTATCACCTCTGAACCACAGAGGGATCTTCCCAGGTTTATTGGCTTCACGCTGCTGCCTCCCTTGTGGTCCAGCTCCACACGCCACCCTGGAAACAGAGCTTTGATCAGCACGCATTCTTCCCATCACCGTCTCACTTTCCTCCCCAGTGTTTATTACTGGCTGCAGCTGGAGCTCGTCCAGTTTGCTCCGGCTTCACTCCGCCGAGGTCGGCCTGACAAAATTCCACTCCACAGCGCTGGAACAGCCAAACTTTGAGGGCAATGTGTCAAGTTTTTATCGTTTGTCGTTTGACTGGGGGGAAGAGAAAAGCCCTCTTCTTTTTTAAAATCTTGTTTTCACTTTTTGAGTTAGTCATCCCCCACTGCTGGAGATTAGGTTTAGCTTGTGTTAGCATGTCTGTTAGCAAAATGTTTCATGAACTACTGGATGCATTTTAATGAAACCTGCAGGAAGTAATCATTAGCTGTACAAATAATTTGGAGTCAACCGAACTCAAGATGGCTGCCACAACTGAGCAAACTTAGAAACCACAAAAATGACCATGGCTGTATCCAAATTTAGGGCTGCATCCTTTGAAGGCTGAATCTGAAGGTCAATTATGTCACAGCGATGCGCCATAGGCTGTCCAAATTCAAAGGCATCTCCAGCTGCTTCACACAAATACATTCTCCTTTTCTCCCAATTTGAGGAATGAGGCATATCCCTGTCCTTCACAGCCCACACTACCCCAAGATGCATTGCAGGTTGACCAGGAGATTCTTTTTGCTTGTAATGGTGGACAAAGCAAGAAACAAGAGTTCAGTTTAAAATAAGAATCTGACCATACAAAAATAGAAAATTGGTAGTTTGGTTAGGTTTTTGTTGTTTGCATAGACATATTATTCTTGTCAGAAATCATCATAAATGAGCTCATATTGCGGGTCACTTAGTGTTTCTTGTATTGCCTCTAAACTAACTGTTAATTTATAATAATAATGGGTAATATGCATTTCTTCAAATGAGTCCTCATATTTCTTGTTGCTGCCACACGGTTAAGTTTTCAGTGACAACTGACCCATGAATTTGTATTTAGATAAGATGACAGGGATAAGTGAGCTTGAGCAACAAGCTGTGCAAACACAGTAGTTCGAAAACAAACGTGATTGACAATAATGATGTTTTTCATGTCCTAACAAGTACCGGAGATTACCACAAAAAGAGCTGCGCGTTAAATGAGCCACTCAGTATTCCAAGATTTGCGCACAACTTAATGACTCCACAAATCACGAGCTTTTACTCACCCACTTCATGTGAATGTTTGCAAAAGAGCTGTTCCTGTTTTAGTTTTTTTGTTTTGTTTTTATTTGTGTGAGTCATCTCACCGTTCCCCTGTGTTTTAAGCACTTTCTTTTGCAGCTATAAAGGCGAGCTCTTAATTCAGGGCTTGCCAAAATAAAAGCCCTGCGTACAATCAAGGCTTAAATGTCATGAAGTTTCTGTCTTTTTTTTTATCTCCAAACAAGCGTGTATCACAAAATGCAGAGCCTCATAAATCAGCTGGCATATGTGGCCTTTATGTGTCCTTGGTGTTGTCATAATGATTTGTTGCATTGGGATTCAAGTTGCAACAAAGTTTGGGGTAGCAAAAGAAAGATAGTTTCAATTGGTTGTTAATTCTTTCAATAATGAAGGAGAAGAAAAAGTAACTTTGCTGCCTGAAAAGGTATATCCTTTTTGCACAGTTGAGCTCTAAATGCACAACAATCTCACTTGCTAACCATAAACCAAATCAATAAATCAATATCACTGCATTTTCTAAAAAATAAGATACTACTTTCAAACGCTGTCATGAAAGGCAACAGGTGATATGCCTTCCTTCATGGAATGCTGTATCAGAATAAAAGAACAGCTACCAAAAAGCAACCAGATTGCCCGTTAATAACCTCCTCCACATTAGTGTTACTGCAGAGACCCATTCTAAACAGTGTGTAAAGATAATTAACTGCAGCTCCAGATTCCACAGACTTGCTCAAGAACTGGCAACCCATCCCACATGCAGCACGGAGTCTCATCTCATTACTGAATAACAATCGCCCAGACAAATGACATGAGCTATCACTTTTTCCCAGCTGAAGTCCACGGAGACACGAATGTGACGCCCTTTAATTGACTTCTCCCAAAACACGTTCGGAGACGCTGCAGCGTCATTAGATCTGTTGTCCCTAAATACACCCGTCTGTGAGAGAGTGCCTTTTCACAAAATGATGACTCTTAGCTCATGCTGCTGCTTGCCAGTAGGTCTGGTTCTACTTGCTGATTTGTGAGTCATACCATTAGAGTTTTCCAAGTGTGCAAAATGAAAAAAAAAAAAGCCTTTTGGATAGTTATCTACCCCGAAGGCACATTTGATATGGGAGCCATCAGCAACAATACCTTCATCCCTCTGACTGTTAAGGTGGGTGATGGGAAATGCAAAGCATAAAACGTTAAAATATTCACATATAAATTGTTAAATTTGGCTATGAGAACAGCCCATAAACTGACATAAAAACGCCTCTGGTTAGGAAAACAAAAAACGTGGCTTTAATTAACGACTTACACAAATTCTTCTGTGACTGGCAGTGATCTTACTAACCCAAAACAGATTGAATTAGACGTTACTTCTCATAGTGAAGCAGCAACAACACCACAGTTTTGTTTTTTTTAGGAACTTCAGAGAGTCTGACTAATCCAGATCCAAACTTTTCCTCTGAAGTTACAAACACATACATGCTCAAACAAGCAAATCGTTCAGACTTTTGAAATAATAATCAAGCGCACAACTGTGTAATGAAGATTCAGATAAACTGTATTATTTAAAAAAAAAAGAGGAGAAAAGTCCCCCAAGATATAATTCAGATAATTCGTGAGAATTTATTTGTTTCTCTTTCTTTATCAAATCTGTACACTGAAAACCCAATTTATGTCACTAAACTCAACATGATTGTGTGACGGGAACACGGGGAAGTTGGGTTAAGTGTCTTGCCCAGGGACACAAGGACAGTATGCATTCGGGCAGGGGTTTGAATCTGCAATGCTCTGCTTGCAGGGCAAAGACCTACTCCCTGCACCACTGAAAGCTATATCTTCCTAATTATACCCCTTTTACAAAAAAAAATGTCAAACTCATTTAATTTCTATATAGTTAACACTTCAAGGACTATGTAGACTTGCAACAGTTTTGATAAAGCCTATTATTATTAAGTGACTAATTAAGGAGCTCTTAATCTAATCTTGAGGGCATTACTTTTAGTTATTTGTAATATTTGTACTAGTTCGCTGAATATAAAAATAAATATTTGTTACAATATTTGGTAGAAATCCATTAAAAGAACAAAGAGACTAAAAGTCTAAACACTTAAATGAGATGAGTCCATGTTAAAATCAGGAGGACAAATTGGGGGGAAAGGACCTGCATCAGTGCTGAAACATATCTAGAATATCTGCTGCACCTATAAGGCAAAACTATAGACAAAAATCTATTTTCCTTGCAACCAGTTTAAAGCTGCATATCACCATAAGAGTGTAGTGTGTAATTTTACAGTGTCAGTGGAACAAAATGGAGGTAAACTACACAAACACAGCCAAAAAAGTAACTAATAACTAAAGCCTTTAGAGAAATGTAGCGGAGTAAGAGTAAAAGGTTTTTAAAAAATGTTACTCAAGTAATCAAGTAATCGTCATTACGGGCTTGGGAGTGTGCTGAAGTAGTCAACCAACAACAGTGTCACTGTTAAACGCAGTGGCGGGCCATGCATTTTACACCTAGGCCTTCAATGGGGTTAGAACATGTCTGTGGTGCAGATGAGACATGTGTCTGTGGTGCAGAGACTACCACCTGTCTGTGGTGCAGAGACTACCACCTGTCTGTGGTGATTGTGTTTAGGCCAGCAGAGAAGGCTTTGTTGGCCCTGATGGCACACCACTGGTTAAATGGGTACCAGGACATACTGGCATTAATGGTAATGAGAGATCTGACTACATTGCAAAAGCTGGCAGTCAGGCCCATTTCAAAGGACCAGAGCTTGTTGTAGGTACAGTATCTCAACAACAGTCTGTAGGACTGCCCTAAAGGCCTGGATTAGACATCAACACTCAATCGGCTGGAAGGAGCTGAAGGACTACCGACAGGCACAGGAACTGAGTAACAGCCCAAATCTTAGGTTTGGGAAAGCTCTCATCGCCCTGACAAGGAAAACTTTAAGTACACTTGTTGGAGTCCTAACTGGGCACAATCTGTTCAATCGCCACAAAATGGTGACTTCATGACAATGGTCTGTGTGATGCCTGTGGCATTAATTTAGAGACCTCTTTGCGCTACTTAGGCCCCTGCTTGGCTCTAGTCAAAGGAAAATAATTCTTGGAGACCCCTTTATGGATCCAAAAAAGCTCAGAACACTGAATGTTTCTGATCTTGAGTCCGAGGGACGCAAAAGGTTTGAATAAAGACCAGTGTCTTTTTGGGGGGAGCAATGGGCCCACTTATGAGGTCCCCCTGCTCTTATGGGTTCTTTCTCCTTACCCAGTCACCATAACGATAAACATACTCAAGTAAAGTACAAATTCTTAAAAACTACAGTACTCAAGTAAATTTACTTTGTTACTGCCCACCTCTTATCACCACTTATCTGTTAAACAAGAAGCTCCACTAATGCTAAACCACTAAACAAATAGAAATATGTGGAAGCTAACTCTAACAATAATAATAAAATAATAAGACGGCTGTCTTCATCTCCTTCCAGTTGAAGAATGGTGGGACTGAAGCAAACTTTTTTTTAGTTTTCTGTTGTTTTCATTTGAAGGTGGCTGGGATCATTTGTCCCAAATTGGCCAATCCACGCCAGCTATAGCCCTGTCTAACTTGTGATACTTCCAGTTTAATTGAGTTTATTAGTAGCTGCTAAAGATGCTACATGCTACACACATGGTGCCTGACATGTCCAGCAATGCTTTTAAGAGGGGTTGGTTTTTATGAAATTCAGGATAAACAGAATAAAACTAGAAGTTTTACACTTGTGAATTTTTTAGTGGACCTAATATTAGCAGAACCTAATTTAGCAGAAAGTATTGGTCCGCTAACAGCTTCCAAAGTTAGCAAAAATGCTACTTCGCTAAATGAGAAGCGAGTTTCACTATTAGCGGAACTGTGCCCATCGCTTGTGACTCTAATAAAGTTGTAGATTTACAGTATATCCAATGAATACATCCGGAAAGTTAAACAAATATTCTATGTTCAGTTTATTGTGAGATATTTTGCAAACAAACATACAGGGTTGACTCTAACGGGTGATAATTAATCTACTTTACTTCCCTCACTAAAACACTGATCTCACCATGCTTTTGAATCACTCACGTCCTCCTCCCACCTCCAAGTACAACCCCAAGTATCAGGAAAAGTTGCTTCATAAATCACAGTCCTCACCCCGGCGGAGAGAGGTGGAGAAACATCATCTCCTTCCGTTTCCACCAAAGCCCCTGAAACTCCACCCACCTTCCTCAGACTCTCATAATGTTGCCAAATTTAGCAGATGACAGCAACCCCACCATTTAACCACAAGCTCTACAGGTTTCTCTTTTGAGTCACCCATCGTGTGCTCGGGTCTTCACAATCCCCATCTAACGCACAGCTTTCTTTAGTCAACTTCAACGCTTCATTTACCTGCATGTGGGCTTTTTATTGCCTTCGCTGCCCACAATTCACGACAAAACTGACTGTATTTTACCGACAGGCATTTTATTGTAAAAAAAAGTGGCAACTGAAAGGAAAACTTCATGCAGGCTCATGTTGCAGAAATAACACGTATAACAGGGGGGAGGACAGAGCTCCAGAGTGTTCGCTGGATAACTGTTCCATGACACAACACAGACTGATTAGGGGGGGAAAAAACACCATACTGTTATGCAACCACTGTTTTACAATCAAAAGATTTTATTGATCCGTGTGTGTTTATGCCTAAGAGAATTGTGTGACTGCAGCGCTGTAGCCCAGAGTGATAGGCCTGTCTCTGCACGCACGACACATGCAGGTGAGCTCATTAATACACAAAGTTAGACTCACAAGGGAGGAACATATTTATCTCATTATGGCCAAAGGCTATGGCAGGAACACTCAGAGAAACTCTCATGTCTAGCACATAAACAGAGAACATCCGTAAACAGTTCTGAAGGCTCGTTTGTTCCAAATGGGGGAAGAGGGGCCTGAGACAGAAGGCCAAAAAAAAAAAGTGAAGCACTGCAGCTGATGTTCCCTCAATGGTGGCCCGTTTGGGAGGAGCAACATCAGGCTCCTCGGGGACCTTCTGCCTGTACAAACAAACCGACCCCAGGCCCCTGGTCTAATGGGAACCAGACCTGCTCAAGAACCAAAGCCCCCACTTTTTATTTTTTTTCTCTTTCTTTCTCGTTCACTTCTCTTCTTCGTTTCTCTCTGTATGACCGGCGCTCTTGTTGACTCACACTCCAGCTGAAGGACGCACTTCAATTATCCCAAACAGACCTGAAAATATTCCCCTTTCCTATCGCCGAGTTTTCCCACACAGCGACGGTTCACGACGTCCCGTGTTTTCTGCATCGGGGCTGACCTTCTTGACACTCAGGCAACCAGACTCCAGCGACCTGCTCTTATCTCGACGCATGCTTTCTCTATCACGCCTCCTCTTTCCTTCAATCTGCACACACAGAGCTGTCTGATGGCTAATGCCGATAGAGGAGACATTAATCTTTCCCAGTCTGACCCATAACTCTCTTGGTTCTGTTGATAAAACTGTGGGTGTTAGCATAAAAAATGTACAACTAAAAGCCTAGCATTTTTGGAAGGAATGCATATGCTCCCTTTGATTTTTTTTAAAAGCCCTGTCACAGGATAACGTTTTAGACAACTTATGAAAATTCTGTTCGACTTTGAAGATGTCTACACTGAAGATGGAATTAAAAAAAATATACAGGATGCCTATTTTGGACATACTGCAATACTGTAAATACTGTAATCAAATATATAACATATATGAGTTATTTAGTCATAAAAAACGTCTCATGAGCTTGCATAAGTTGTCTAAACCTTTACAGTGTAACTGGGCCTTAATAAGAAATTATAAAATTGTAACTGTTTTGGTCAAACTTTGAGAACATGTGTAATCTCATGCAAAATTGCAATTTCTCGCATGATCTGTTTGCAGTATAAATGACTTAATACCTCATATTTTAGCTCAATATCTGTAAAACTTACTGAATCATACCTGTCATTATGTTGGCTAAGGTCAATTAGATTTGGTGGCTATCTTTGACTATGTTAGCTCCAAATACCGGTAATCAGTTGAAGTGATACATGGAGTTTCACTGAAAACTAATCAGCGGTCTATTAGATATTTTGATAGATGAACAAGCTTGACTCCAACAACTGATGCCAAAGTTTTAAACAAGATGTAGTCATCTCAAATTGTATTGACTTCCAAAGTTAGAGTTTTAAACGTTCATCCAATGGTTACTTACTGAAAGCTTCATTAAACACATGGAGACATGGGCATAAACATATCGCTCTGTCTTTGCTTTCAAGGGCGATATCAGTCAAGCTGATATGTCTTAATGTCACAGTATCAGGAGCATTTGAAACCAGATGCAAACTCGATACAAGGAACTCAAAAAGATAACTAAAACTTTTATTTAAAACTTAAAACAAAGGCTGACGTGGCAGCAGGACAGACTTAGAAAACTAAGGGAGGTTACAGAGGATCCCTGGCAGGAACTGAGGAGACCGGACGTGGCATGAACAATGCATGCTCCACTGATTTCTATAGCCATGCACAGAGGGGTAATTTAGGGTGATGACGAACAGCTGAGTCTGATGAGACAGGGACCAGGTGTGTGTGGGCCTGGCAGGACTAAGGAGCAGGAGCTGAACTGAGTACTGGGAAAACTGAACCAAGGCCACATGGAAACTCAGAGGAACAGAAAAAAAAATGGATAAACCCAACCATAAACACAAAAAACTACCATAAAGTAACCAAAATACACAGATGCTGACACTTAAATTTGAGATGACTCCTATGTTTTTAGCTTGTAGCTTCACGTTACACTCAGCACTCAGATTATTAATAACTCAGTTTTAAAGTGTAGCTGAGCAGATAGAGAGCAGGAATCTATGATTTAGCAAGAAAAGACACAATCTGCCGATGAGCCTTTGGATCAAACCCCATTCAAGATGGTTAATCAACCTTAAAAAAGAAACACAAAACTGGCTCCAACTCATTTAATTTTACAGTCACTGAGCTAATTTTGGTGTGGCAGTACATGTCTTCCTACTCCTAACCTCCTTTCGAGGTGCCAGCTCAGGGGAAGTTGCAGCAGGTTTGTTGCTGATTTGTGCTGACGGTGCAGAACTACACTCCAGTTCCACAGAGCTGCTTTGCCACTCCTGGCTTGCAAAACACAAAGAGGTAAACTGCCAGAAATCCCGTAAATAACCCATGAAAAAAAAAGGAAATTTCACAGAACACATTAAAAGCTCACAAGACCAGGCAAAAACCATGTTTAGGGCGTGGACTGTGTGTTTGTGTGTAAGGGAAAAAAAGGGCGTAAAATGACTGTGAACTGGGCATCAAGTCAGCTCAGCTCATCCCAGATCTTTGCCTACGGGGGAACATTGATGGGCTTGTGCCCAGATGTGTGGGAGGGAGACGGGGCTGAACAGTCATATCCAGTGTTTGTAGATTCTTTCAGCTATTGAGGCACAGTCCATGCTCGTCAATAAATCTGCCAAACTTCCAGGGAACTGGCGTCTGTGACCCAATTACTCATTTTGACCCACAGAAAAAAAAAAGAGAAGAGCTTTTACAGACTTAGAAATGGCTTTTGTGTGTGTGTGTGCATGCCTCATAAAACAAAAACAAAAACAATTAAAGCAAAAGGAAGCTTTAGCTTGTATTTTTATCCTGGTGCTTATCATTCAGGAAGAAGAATGCAGAGATAAAGGGGTGCAGTTTAAACAGCACCACATGTCTGAGGCCCCGCTGTCACCGGGTCACAATCAGCTCTCTCTGCTGCGTTTGCTAACCATCAGTGTGGAGGCACCATGCGTTTTAGGAGCCTGACTGCGTGCCAGGATTCATACTTTGGTGAAACAGAACATTCAGATAAAGACAGCAGCGAGACTGGGAGGACATTCACTGATAAACTTTGAACCGTCACAATGAGAACATTCAGACTTTGTAGCCATGTGACGAGCTGCACAACTCAAAACCTTTGCATTGGAAGAGAACGATACTCACTGTCCGTTTTGCAACATGTCTGGTTTTTTTTTTCTTTAAATGTGTCACAACCAACCACAAGCCATGTCCCGACACTGATCTTTGCATACAGTAAATTACTTGTGAAAAAGTGATGTGGTGCATGAATTTACAAAAAAAAAGAAGCAAAAACCATAACTGCTGTGAAGCTTTTGATGTTGTGATAAGTGACTAAAAGTTATCTGTAAAAAGGCTGTTGACAGGTTAGCTGTTAGCTTGACTCCTTCGAGAGATAAAGAATTATTTTTTTTAGCTGAACTTAAGCTGACTTCTTGCTACTGCAGATACTGGCAACTCATAACCCTCACAAACATGCAGCACAATGGAGGACCAGGATTGTGAAAAATGTATTTTGAACAAAATAAAAACAATTTTCGTTTTGTCTTGTTTATTTTGAGGATCAGTTATATATTTATAAAATCGTATTTTTCTTTATTTTTTTTATTTCTAGACATTATGTACCATATAAAAAATTGTGCCTACATTTTTTAGAGTGCATCTGTGAGCCTGTGTACTCGCATGACACAGCTGCAGGAAATATTCAATTGATGTCTCATTGATCTGGTGTAAATATATGCATGGTTTGGTTGGATGAAATGATCGAGACTCAATACAGCAAAGGAAATTTACCAGAACAACACTGTTGTTTTACAAAGATTACCAAGAAAAACCATGTGTTTTTGTTCACATTGTTGTGCTGCAGTACATTATGAAACTACGATTGTTTTTACAATCCTTAAGACTCAAATCTTACAACATAACCACAAGAAACAAAATAACATGCAGTATTTTTTTTTTGCACGATAAGACCTGATGGGTGTGTGCAGCAAGACGTTGACTCAGTGTTGGTTTAAAATCCCCCTTGATGAAATGTTTTTAACAAAACTTCAGCAGGAAAGGACTGAAAAACAGTCAAGGCCATTGACCCAGTTCAGGGAGAAAAAAAAACACCCGTCATCTGTCCCTGATGTTTCAAAGAATTTATCCTCACTAATGTGGGACAGCCGATAAGGAAACAGAACTATGTTGCACTATTAATGATCGCACATCATGTTTTTCAACAATAATAACCTACACAATGCTGTACCATGATTCGATGAAAACGCCTTCCTTTTCTCGTCTTTCTTTTCTTATTTGGTTTCTTCCTTCATATTGTTTCTCTGCCAACTGCACCTTGGTAACCAGAGACACCTGGATTTAGTTCGTCTTTCACAGAGATTGTTCTCAACTCTATTGCCATGTGATGGCAGAGAGGATGTGGCACGGGGCTGATAGTGAGAAACCGTCCAGCGCAGAGGCTCCACACCCCCGTCGGACCCACAATGATCCCCCCTTGTCCTGAAGCGAACACGCACAGAGATGTGTGGGATTATTCTCACAGCTGAGGTCACTGGTCTTGGTGGGAGTGTCTGTGAAATGCTTGCTCCAAGTGACTTCAGCAGGAGGCGGAGGAGGAGAAGTGGGACGCAAGGCGCGGGTGGAGGAGTAGAGGGCAGGTTGGTGTGGGGGTGGAGGAGGGAGAAGTCCATGCAGACCTCATCTTTTGTAAGTCTGAGGGACCTGGTGGTTGCACGAGTTCATGTTCCCTTTAAAAAAAAATTGGGGTGAAATCTGTCCATTGCTTCCTGAGATATTTTGCTAACAGACGTTTAATCTCAAAGTTGTCAACAAAAATATCACACAATTTGGAGCATGGGCATAACTATCAGCTACTATCTCTATGTAAAATTAACTAAGTTACTGCTATTCCATCCAGTAGTTTGTGCAATATTTTGCTAACAATTAAACTGACTCCAATAAACATGGTGGCAAGTATGGGGCGGCAAGTCTAAAATAAAATGTAATTCATTATTTAGGTCAGTGTAAAATATTGGCTAAAAATATTTACTACAATTTTACTGTTATTGTTTAATATCAATTTTATGTGTAAATATTAAATCCTATATTTAAATCTAAAAGTGAAAATCTTAAATGTTGCAGCTTAATGATAATGCTTCCATTGACGGTGAGGTCATCATTCTGTAGAAAAACCAAAGGCTGGCTGCGTCCAAATTCAGGGGCTGCACCCTCCGAAGGCCAAATTTGTTGTCACAGGCTGTCCAAATTCTCAAAAGACTCCGCCGATACAGCTGACAAATGCATCTTCAGGACGGGTCCAATGCATCCTTCCGGGCCCACCCTATCCCATAATGCCTTGTGGGCCGACCGGAGATTTTTTTTCCTGCTAGTAATGGCAGACGAAGCAAGAGAAAGGAGTACAGTTTTAAATAAAAATCTGGTGGTATAAAAATTTAAAGTTTCAAGCAGTTGTTTTTATGCTTTTATCATTTGTATAGACATGTTTTTATTATTATTATTATAATTATTGCCAGAAATCAAACGAGCACAAAGATGCATCTATGGTGGGTCCCTTAGTTCTTCAAATATTGCCTTTAAGCTAGTTTTGTTGTTTTGGGATATTAATACTACTAATATATTGATATTGTGCAAATTTCAATCTATTTTTGCTTCTGTTTAGCGTCATCGCAGTTGCTAAATAAAGCAGAAGGCTAGACCGTCCAAATTCACAGCCACTTATTTTTGGTCTTTATGGTCAACCACCTTGACCGGATAGGCCGGGTCCTTCGAAGGACCCAGCCCCTGAATTTGGACTCAGCTGCTATCGTTGCTGAAGATGGCATTTATTCAAAATGTGACCACTGAAAACAATATGGATGGTACTGTGGAGCTTAGACACTGGCCGCTATTCTAGTCTGATGTCTTTTAGGGAAGCGTTAGCATTAGCAATGTTAGCGGTTTAGCAGTTTCTTTTTTCGCAGGATGATGACATCACAACAAAAGCTGCACACCAATGACAAAGGCTGTTTTCTATTCTGAAATACTTAAATGGAAACTTTCACATTAATCACACTTACAGTATATTTAGCTTTATTTAGATTTAGCCATAACTTTTATTTAAATTGAACATTTGTTTAAAAAAATGTTCTGTGATGGAAATAATACTTTTTGGTTTAAGCCATGACATACTTTAATGACCTAGGTTTTCATGACATGTTTATTAGATAGAATGATTAAAGTCAGAACAAGATTTGCTAACAACAAACATTCTTAGATATCACTTGTGTTTATCTTTGTGTTTTCCCTTGACCTAGCATTTAGGATGAAATCATGCTTTATTAAGATTACATAATGGTGTTTGTTAAACAGTATATATGTGGCCTCAACTGCCTCAAAGGAGCAGAAAGAGAGCAGAGAGCAGGGGGACAGTCTGATGGCTCTTTGTTGTTCTCTGTGTTTCCTGTTGTTGCAATAAAACTCAGCTGACCATCCCACGGAGTACCTTCATTCTTGGACCACATATTTCTGTCTTCATTAAATAAATATTTCCACCACAGTTCAAATTGTTTAAAATAACTGCGAGCTAAATAATGAAAACGGGTTAGTGACATTTTATAACATTTTATTTTACATTTGGCAACCCGTGGGCAAGTAATAAAACTCTAACCTGTCTTACTAACTGCTTTGCAAATGTCAACTGTACAAGTGATGCACGACCTTTTCTTTTTATCACCTATGTTTTCAGATACAGATCTAGACCAGAATGCTTTCTAGACCAGAATGCTTTGCAACACCTTGAGGTTGGCCTGATTACGAGCAGGCCGGCCTTCGACGGATGGGGGTTTCAGGGTCGTCACACTGACATGAGCAGCTTTCTTGCGGTATCATGCTGCTCCCTGACAGCTCGCCCTCCTCCTGCTGTCTCTCAGCTGATGTCAGCGCGCTCTCCATTAAAGTCATGGCTGCCATACAAAGGTCAGGTCACCCCGAGGTAACCGCTGCTCCTTAAGCACCCTGACCTGAACTGCTGTGAGGCTAACGATGGGGGAAGCACCTCGTGCGCCGCTCCTGCAGCCTCGTAGGTGAAGTGGGAGGAAGGAAAGGAGGGGCAGGATGGAGGTCTTACATACAAAGCCATCTTGTTTTAGACTAGGTTCAGATGGAGTTGCTCTGTTGCCAAAAGTTCAGAGCGCCACATCCTGCCGCCGGGCGCACGAGCTGGGCTTCAAACGAGCAGCGCGAACAAAGAGCCTTACAGGACCGATCCTCCGAAAAGCATAAA
This sequence comes from Anablepsoides rubrolineatus, assembly GCA_031762495.1. Taxonomy (NCBI): domain Eukaryota; kingdom Metazoa; phylum Chordata; class Actinopteri; order Cyprinodontiformes; family Rivulidae; genus Anablepsoides; species Anablepsoides rubrolineatus. The sequence continues at coordinate 13,472,182 of JARVGW010000194.1, forward strand.
GGAGTCCAGTGTGTACCTTCATCATTCCCCTGTACAGTTTGTGATGACATCTTCGTTAGGGTATTCTTCAAAGGATTAAAGGGATAATCCGGTCATCTTGGAAGTGAGGTTCTGTCTAACAGTGATCAATCTGCTCGATCAGTTCATCTAATCAATCAAAACTTTACTCCTGGCAGCCTCAGCACCATCTGCATGTACACGGTCCATCTATGCTCTGTGCATTTACTTTAGCATAGAAACACAGATGTTCGGTTGAGAAAACAAAATGAACATTATAGAAAAAGTGTAAACAGTAAAATAATAAAAAAGAGGACTTGTTTTGCTAACCATTAGCCTAGTCTGAACAAAGCCTCTTTCTCTGTCTCCAGGACAAACGTTACGGCTGATATGAAACTAACTGATGATAACTATTTGACAGAGCATCACTTGGACTGCCCCTTTAAGGTTTTATGATCTCTTAAAAACAACGCAATTAAGTAATTCTTTGTTAAAGTCACACAGCTTAGTCCAAACACACTCACACCCCAGACACCATCTCCCTTAGTTTCACCCGTGGGCAGTGACGACATAATGCTTTCCAGATGTCGAGCCGCTGTACTCTCCAGCAAACCTTTGGAAGTCAGTGCCCCTCTCTCATGGTGTTAATGGTGCCCAAGAGGCCACTGGCGGGGGAAGGGAGGGGAGGTCAAAAGACCTTTTAAAGCTCTTACAAAAGAAAAAAACAAAACAAAAAAAAGCTATAGGGCTTTTTTCCCTTTTGGGTAATCAGTGATTTGTCCTCTCTTTGCATTGATCAGCAGGGTTTCAGATGAAATGCTTCATGAAGAACCAGGGTGGGGTTTTTAAGAGACAAACTGGATAACAAAGTCCTCTGCAGCTGTTCTTTGTGCATGACGGATGCTGCTGCTAAATACGATTAGGTTTCATTTGTCTGCATCCTGGGGTTGGGCTTTTTGAACATCTGACGTCAGCGACTTCTTATCAACCTATGATTCTTTCTTGGTTTAATTCTTTGAGCGTCCAAAAAATAAACATCATTGGCTCCAGCTTGTATTATCACGTTTCTCCCTGAGACTCTCATGAAATGATCCACTGTGACGGCCTCAGATTTATGTTTCACTCCATGTTCCGAGCTAAAACAGAAAACGCTCGGCTCAGGGCCCTGTTCATTTCTGTGTCTGGACCCTAAATCTTTGCCGGGCAAAACAAGCCCCAGTCGCCACTGGGAATAACTGCTATCGCCTGGATCTCATCCAGCTGCTAACCAATTTTATTTATACTCATTTTCCATGGCAGTTTGTTGTTATTAACAAAAAAGCAATGGGAGCACCTGCAGGGGATTTTAAGATGTTCCTGATAAACTTGGAAGATGTCGATCATTTTTTGCTGAGGCTCAATAGAAGAGCAATGTTACAAGAAATCCTTTTTTTATTTATTTATTTTCTTATAGGTGTGAATCTACTGAGACCATGAGTGAGCTGTAAAAGGAAACCCAAAGATGAGACCGAAACAAGAAGAAGGAAGAAGAAGGGGAAAAAAATGTTTTAGGCTGCAGGGCCTTGTGAGAACGTGTCCATCTGCAGCCCCTGTTGGAAACGGCCCAAAACAAACAGGTTAAAATTAAACCACAGAGAGAGAGAGAGAGAGACAATCTGTGTGTTTAAACTTCTTACAAACACTGGATTACCCTGTTACTATTTGAAAAGTCTGAAATATTGTCCGTTTTTGTGGTTTATCCCATCACAATAAAACCAATGATCTATACAGCAGTTCCACCGCTGGCTGAGGCACAGCTCCTCGCCACAAAATGAAAGGAGATAGGAAGTAAAACTATGGAAACCCTTCACAATTCTGCACAATGTGTCCTCAAAAGATTTTTTTTCTAATTCGCACCTCACTTTTATAAAATATAAACCCCATCTGTGAAAAGCTGTAACGTGAAACATGATCCTTTTTATTAGTGAAGGCAGATATTAATGGTTTTGCCTGTGTCTGTTAACAAACTATCTCATGAACCAGTCATTTAACCAGTGGTGGGCACAGTTCCACTAAACAGTTATTCCACTAATAGCCGAACTAGCTTCTCATTTAGCAGATAAACTTTTTTTTTTGCTAACTTTGGAAACTGTTAGCTTCAAATGGTATAAGAAATACAATATCAATCCAAGAAGTGCTTTTATTCTGAAGTAAAATAATTGGAAAGGAGGTGTCATATATTCAGAATTTCATTTTATTTTATTTTATCATTTTCTTTTTCTGTCTGTGTGGCACTAATCTTCTTCCATATAACCACCCTGAAACATTTATTAAACTATTATTTCATTTTTTTATGCTCTGCACAGAGCAACACATATTACAAAAACAAGGTTTTACCTTTGCACAATCTTCAAAAAGATGTGCTGCTAAAACCCACAAGTTTTTTTTTTAACTGGAAGGAGATAAAAATGTGTGACACCACTGATAATTTTAGCAGTTAGCGTTAGCGTGCAATAATTTTTAATCTGTTTTAGCAGTTTAGCATTAGCATAACTTAGTTAAACTAACTTCTATATATTCTATATTCTAGTGGCTCAATGGTTAGTGAAGCTACAGTAATTTTTTGATGTGCCCACCACCGACTTTAACCAAACTGTTTAAAGTCACCAACATTTCAACAGGAGCATAATGAAGAACTAAAGTGATGAGTGTGCAGAATCTAATGTGACAGAAAGCAAAGCAACACATCACTTTGAATTGTGCTTCCTGCTCAGTGTTTGTGAAAAGCTCTCATGCAGCTTCAGCTGTTTACATTTATAACTTTGTCATTACAAAAAAAAGGGGGGAAATGTATAATTTATGTCTGTTCTCGTGAGAACTTCTCTTCCTCATTATTGAGTAATGATCTCTTAGGCCTATATCAAGTGGCTCAGATGCTGAAAGTCTGTGCTCAGTTAAAACCTGTGATTATTGTTTATGTAGGTGTTCCTTTGAGGTTTCCTAAAGAAAGATGATATCTGAGTGTTTGCAGCAGATCCCTCCTCCACTTTTACTGACAGCTCAGTCAGGTGTGCAAAGCTGCAGATCACATTTAATGGTGTCAGTGTTTAGTGTGGAGAGGCTGGGATTTGGTACAATGCTGCCATCTAGTGTTCAACAACAATCAAGTTTTTTATGTGATTAAAATAAATGTAAAGCAGTAAAAAACTATGCAAACAATGATGACTTTTTAATAAGTGTTCTATCCTCCCTAAATACTTTTTCCATGTCCATTTTAGATGGGAATATTTTAAAGAGCTGACTCATTTGTTGTCATTTACAGCATGACTTGAGTTCAGATCTAAAAAGTGTCAGAGATCAACTGAGTTTGTTCATTTTATTGAGCAGTTCCTGCAGTTTCAGGGCTATGCTCAATCTCTGAACTGAAAAAAAAAAAAAATGAAGATCCATCCTTCACACATGATGATGATGAAATGTGTGAAGAATATCACACAAAAGCTTCGGAGCATCAAGATCAGGGTTTAACAATGCTGAGGTCATTGCTGTGCAGCTGATACATATTTGCAGTTTATTGCTCCCAGAAAGCATGAGGTCATTTCTGCACAACCTCTGCACAAAAAGTCCCCACTTTAAAATTGTACAATCAACCAAACTAAAGTCGCTGCATGCTAAACGTGTCATTACTTCTGCTTTAATATTAATAACAGCTGTTCAGAATCATCTAGAAGACCATCCTAACTCTAAATGAACTCTTCTCTGTCCCACCCTGCTCCTAAACATTTCCATGTGGCCTAATGTAAAAAGCTTTACGTTGCAGATTAATGATCTTCTCCGGGGACCATCAGGATCGGATGAAGCAGTTCATGGGGGAGGATGTGAAACCTGCTGCTGGAGCATGTTGCTTCCCCAATTCCCACTAAAGAGCAAGAGGTGGGGGCTTTAAAAAAATAAATTAATGTCTTTGCAGAAACACGAGGAGTGATCTATACACCCCCCACCCCCGTACCTTCTCCTGACAGTTGTACTGACTTTGTTATTTGGCAGACCCTCACACTAATCCTCCTGCTACCACCCAGGAGGGTTCTGGTTCTGATTCTTGTCAGCACACATTAAGAAAACAAGGGGGCCTGAACGGGGCTGATTGTGCTTGGAGAAACTTTCTTCTATGACTCATCTGGACAAAAAAATAGCGAGAATAGAGGAAAAAACAAAAAGAGGACAGGGTGAATTGGGACAGAAAACTACAATCAGCAGAGAGAGATACTTTTTTTATCAGGTTGTAGATAATCAGCAGGATTATCAAAGCAAAGCGATGTCAACGAGGAGTGGGATTCAAAGATGTTCTATCCAGTATACAGAGCAGGATGTCATCAGATAAGATGTTGACACCCACAGAAAACAACTTTCCATCCTGTGACAATCTTTGGCATGCTCCAGCCTGAACACAGTTTACTTCCTTTGTTAAAGAAGCATTTAGTTTCTTCCTGTTGGGTTTCTGAGTCTTGTGAGCAGAGGTGTCGAAGCATTCACATTAAGCAGAAGTATATACTAGGGTTTAAAAATACTGCTTTGGAAGTAGAAGTATGAACTCAAGTTTTATACTCAAGTAAAAGTGTATTGGTTTTAAAACTACTTAAAGTATAAAAGTAAAAGTAAGAGAGGAAAAAAGGTCATAAAAGGGTTTATAGAGTACAACCCCAGCGCCAAAAAACATTTGTCTAAGGGCAAAAATGACTATAAAATACAATATAATAAAATGTTAATGTTGAAAAATGTAGGATGTGCCAGTCTATTTAATTCAGCTGCATATACTGTATATCTCTGCCACAGTCAACTTTATTCTAGATTATAAACGTGTGCTGCTGGAGGGATGGGATTTGAGTCATACCATATGCTTACAAGACAAAAGCTCTCAAATTATACAAGTTTTATTAGCCACACATTACAGCATAAAAGATTTATATAACAGTATTATCATACATATATGGTAAATGGACTGTACTTATATAGCACCTTTCTATCCAACCAGGTAACTCAAAGTGTTTTACATGTGTTCTCACACAGCACTCTACTCTCTAAAGCAAATCATCTATGGAGACTAATCAGTGCTAATCACAGTCTTACACTGATGAGACACACATCAGAGGCATTGGGAGGTGAAGTGTCTTGCCCAAGGAGACAACAACTGAGACAGCTGAAACAGGGGATCAAACCGACAACCTAGTGGTTCCAGGATGACTCCTCTAACCACTCTGCCACAGCTGCCCTGTGTATCACATTATAAATGTAAGGATATTGTAGGAAATGAAAAACACTCATTAACAGAAACTGCTCAATCTTGCTCGAGTGAATATAGATATTTGTGTGGAAGCCTAAAAGGTGAGAGAAACTCAAAATAACGAGTGTGGGAGCATCTTTGAGGCGTCACAGATATAGTTTTGGTGTTTAAAAACATTGTATGTTTTTTTTTTCAGTTCTTGTCCTGTGAACATAGTTATTTTTCTTTTTCTAAGAGGAAAATAATTTTCTGCATGTCTAAAATTTCAGGAGTTGAAGAAAAAAAAATGGCAGATAAAACAAAAACGTCAAAAAAGTATAGCAAACCAAAAGTTTCTACTTTAGGAAAGTAACAAAGTGAGAAGAAGTGCTTCATTACTTGTCACACTCACAATTTATAGCACAAAGTATTATCATAAATACACACATTATTGCACGAGATTAAAAATACTCTGAGCTTTTTATCCCACATTGCCAGACACACACTCATCAGAGGCAGTGCCCCGCTGTATGGAGAGGAAGTCCTCACGAGATCTACATTCTGGCCCTTTATTAAATAAGGTACTGGGTGAACTGTTCAGCACCATTAAAGGGGCGATGTTATGTGCTTTCCAAGCCTATATTCCAAATTTATACTAAAATAAAGTAACTATGTCAAATTTT